>QANX01003849.1:126592-182080 GCA_003254975.1 Ochetophila trinervis
AAAAAAAAAAAAAAGCATTGCCGTATTGAAAAAAATTTACAAAGTTTGTGAGTAATTTTCAAAAATAGAAAACAGAGTGGGAGTTCGAAGAAATTAGAAAGAGAGAGATAAGACAGTTTTCAAATTCTTTTCTATTTTTTTCGTATGAAATATGAGAAGTTTTAGCTTGCTTTGGCAATGCTGTCTTTGAAAGTTTCAAAAATTTTGAAATTGAATTTTGAAAATGTTTTAATGAGAAAGATGAGAGTGTGAAGAGAAAGAGGAGAGAGAAAGAAAAAAAAATGAAAGAAAAACGAGAGAGAAAGGGAGAAGAAAATAAGAGAAAAATATTTTAATTTTATTTTAAAAAGCATTTTAATTATTTTATTATGTCATGCAGATGAAAATATTATTTAAATAATAATTATTTTAAACAAATATTTTTGAAATGTCAATGATTTAAATGCTATATTTGAATTAGATCTAAAGTTATATTTGAATTAGATCTAAATTTAGAGAGTATTAGTGATATTATTCAAAAAAAAAAAAACTGTTGGTGAAAAAACCATTTTGAGTAAAGGTACGAGGCTTATCTATAATTTTCGAATCTATGCTGGGGGGTGTAAATTATAAATAAAAATAATGAAATAAAAACTGCCGCAGAGCGAAAATTAATAAAAATAGGAAAAAGGAACTGAGCCCTAGCTTCTCGTCGTCGACTCAAAAACCTCACACTCGGTGTCTCTCGTTTCTCCGGCTAACATTTCCATCTTCATCTCTGCAAGAATCAATATCATTCGGTATTTTTTTATTTTTATTTTTATTTTATCTTAAAGTAATTCGATTCGTTTTTTATCCATAGGATTCAATCCAGTACTGTGGCACCTATTTTTCCCCATTATTGATTACAATAATTTTTTTTTTGTAATCTTATCGAAAATTTAATCCCGTTTGATTTGGGAAAACAAGGACGTAAAAAATATCGTTTATTACATGATATTATTTCTACACGTTTACTTGCATTAGTGGAAGAAAATAGTTTGGAGTGATTATGATTTCTGTCGAAGGTGAATACCCAAATTATCGTTGCTATGTCTTTGAGTTCTGTGCTTATTTGTTATTTTTGCTACTCTGTTCAGAGAGATATATATTTTTTTAAGGAAAATAATTGTTTTGTACATTTTATAAATTACTAAACCAAGTTTCATGTGTGTTTGCGAATGTCTTTTAACTGCTTATATCATGTATATAATACTGCTTATTATAAAATGCATACTTTTATTTATTTATTTTTTATTTTTTTTATTTTTTATATAACAATGTGTGTTATTGGAATGAAATGTGGCATCTAGTTTTTCTTTGATTTTCAGTTAATTTGATTTTCATTGTAGGAGCTCAGTGTGAGCGGAAGTTCTATTAAATGGCAACTAGATCAGACCAAGATAACGATGACGATTTTAGTGAAATTTACAAGGAGTATACTGGCCCTCTAGGATCTAATGCCACCACTACTCAAGACAGGGCGAAAACAAACAAAAGGTCTCATGCAGGTTCTGATGAGGAAGAGGAACCTCGTGATCCCAATGCTGTTCCAACTGATTTTACTAGCCGAGAAGCTAAAGTTTGGGAAGCTAAGTCAAAAGCTACTGAGAGGAATTGGAAAAAGAGGAAGGAAGAAGAAATGATGTGCAAAATATGCGGAGAATCAGGTCACTTTACACAGGTATTCTTTGGATACTTCAGGTAGAATATATTTGCTGGTGGTTTTGATAGGACTTGCTTTAGTTGGATTTATGGCTATTGTCAAAGTTTAAGTGTTATTGCTGAAGTTATCTCGTGCATACATCTGCGGGAGGGAGGGGATTTGCTCTGTTTGCAAACAAAGAAATATACTACCATAAGAAATAAACTTAATTGTTTCTCATTTGGATTCTGTGTCATCCATAAACTTTCAATGCTCCCTTTCTCCGGTGCCACCCTACAGCTTCTTAACTAACATTCAATAGGATTTTTCTTTAAAATGGTTAACTGAAATTCTCTTAAAGAAAGAGCAATGGTTTCTGGATAAAGTTACAGAATGTTGTATTGATTTGTTCTTAGACAAGCCATAATAATCAGTTTTGGACCTCATAATAGACAAACACTTTAAAAACTATATCCTTTAATTGTAATTTTTAAAGATCACAAGGCGTATGTTAGAAGAGGAGAATTTGAATTTTGTTTTGAATTGTTTCTGTGTTGCTACATGTATAGGGTTGCCCTTCTACTCTTGGAGCAAACCGCAAATCTCAAGATTTCTTTGAAAGGGTTCCTGCAAGAGAAAAGCACGTTAAAGCACTTTTCACAGAGAAAGTGGTACACAAAATAGAAAAGGATATTGGCTGCAAAATAAAAATGGAGGAAAAATTTATAATTGTTAGTGGCAAGGATAGGTTAATTTTGGCAAAAGGTGTGGATGCTGTGCGCAAGGTGATTGATGAAGGCTGTGATCATAGACGTACTTCTAGTTCTCATGTCACCAGATCTAGGTCGCCAGAGCGAAGTCCTGTTAGCACACGGTTACAACGCTCTGATTCTCAAAGATCTCATTCTGGTCCTCGAAATGGATCACAATTTCAGCATAGATTTCACAGGCAGGAAAAGGTAGTGGAAGATCGTGTACGCAATAGTCTGCAGAAATTTTCAAGATATTCACCACAAGGTAGGGACAGCATAGGATATGTTTTCAGCGTGCATAGGAACCTGGTAATCCCTTGTTCGTAGCTTGTTAGGTTCCAACAGAATTTCTGAACTGTTCCCTGTATATAAATCTTTTCCCTTACTGAATTCTTAGATGCTGCTTTTTGCTTATCATTTGTTTGCTGCAAGAGGTAAGTTCTTATGTTCAAGCATTTGTGTACGGTTCTGAAGTAACATTCATGGGTGGGTCTGAATTGATCCGATTGTCTCCAAATTTAATGAAAGCATATCTGGACTTTTTCCCTCGGATGGTTTCACTGAATATAAGATAGTATGTTGAATTAAGCCATCTTGAATCAAGTGCTTAACATACTCTTCATTTCATGAAGCTTATGGTAATGATGGAGCCAGAAGCCGTGCAAGCCATTCAAAATCTCCAGCACATCCTCCTTACTTGGGAGACTCTTATAATTCATATGATGGTCGTAATCAAACCATGGGTGCTTATAGAACTGATGGATGGGATTCTGAGAGAAGAGGATCTGATATGCAATCTGGCTGTCAGTTTGATTACCCTGCCTTTGCCCAGACATTAGAGGATTTAGAGATGGAGTTTAAAAAGGATGCAATAGAACTTGGAAGAATTCGAGACAAAGAAGAAGATGAAGAAAATTATAAGCACCGTGAGGTATGAACTTCTTTTTCTGAGATTTTATATATTTATTTTATTTTATTTTATTTTATTTTTTGGTTTAAAACCAAAAGAGTGTACATGGTTGTAAAAAATTTGTCATCTCCAGGCTTAATGTAAAATACTTACTAGCTTCTAGAAGGCTATATTGAAATGCAAATAAAACCTTCTTTTTTTTTTTAAATGCTTTCAATGTTAGAAGTTTTTTTTGTACCTTTCATTATACTAACTTCTTCAAGTCAATAAGTAGGATTTTTTTCTACTTTTTAGTCAACCTGGAAATGTATGAAATGGCCATGTTTTCAATTTTTCACTTGACAGCTGACCCTTTGGATTACAAATGGTTTGTATGTGTAGAAGAAGCTTCTCACTCTCTCTCTCTCTCTCTCACACACACACACACGCACACACGAGAGAGAGACTGAGAGAGAGAAAACAACCACCAACCTTATTTTAGCATATACGTCCATCAAAATGTAATACAAAATTGAGAACAAAAATATGATACAACAGTTAAAGTATGCAATTTAATATTGTTTTAAATATGTAATGAGCTGTGTTGCCCAGTTTGGGACTGTGGAAATATGATTTATTAAAAGCGTCCCATAAGTTGCTTGCTTTTATGTGTGTTGGGTAGAAGATTTTGATTTCTGACTATTGGTTCTACGGGTATAAGGCTATTAGGGATATGAGAGAAAACTACATGAAGAAACTGGCTCTCTTGAGGGGTATGCATGCGAAACAGTGGGAGGAATTTCTTCAACTTGATGCCCAGAGGCGACTACAACAGGCACATCAGCAAATATCTGCTTCAGGTTTTGGTGGTTATAAACAGCAAACTTTTCCCGATTATGATGACTCCTCAGCAAATCCTCATTATGCTGGGGCCAATATAGCCATGGATTCCAGGAACAGGTACCCAAACCCTATGGAAAATTATCCTTCTAGACCTCATGACAATTTCAGTGAGTTCAAGCACCAGAGACATGAAGAATATGGGAAAGCTTACCGTCGATACTGAGTTGGATTCTGGAATTAAGTTAGGTGAGTTGCCTTGTTCTTCAGGGAAGCTAGAATATATTGTTCGGTTTATCTCATAGTTTCTCATATAATTTTTGACATATAATGATCTTCTCATCCAAACTGTGGTAAGCTCTACATATTAGAAGAGTTGGTTTTGGATGGGCTCGAATTTGAAAGTTTATTATATTATTTTTAGAAATGTAAGAATTAAGAAACTTTTGCTCTTTGCTTAATGGACAATAAAGTGGGTTTAGCTTTCGTCAATCCAATTCATATGATGGCAATTATTGGTGTTGTTTCTGTGGGTACTTTCTTTTGCTTATTTGGCAGCTTAAATTTCATTTCAAAAACTTTCAGGGTTGTATGGTTGGTAGGGCATAATGCAAATGGGAGCTCCCAACCTGGTGAGTGGTGGTTTTGATTTTGGATTTAGAAGAGAACGCTGCGATTGAATGTGGACAGCTGCTTCTTTATTTTATTTTATTTTATTTTTTCTACTTTTTTATGTTAGGTGCATTATGTTCCATACTTCAATGTTGCTTGGAAGTTACCGTCTACTAGATTGAGATTTCAATTTAAATGACTTTCATATTAGAATATACCAAAATAATTTTACCTTATGGAGTTCCTGTGATATATGGGACAGAATTGTGTGTATTTGAGAGCACCGAGGCAACTAGTTAATGACTTCTGTAGTATCTTTTTGCTATGCCTCACTCTCTCTCTCTCTCTCTCTCTCTCTCTCTCTATATATATATATATATATATATATATATTATTAATACACAACTTTTTTAGTTATCTTCAAATAGAATACTCGCCTAAAGAGTACCTAGTGGCGAAGGTCCTTTCATGAATTATGCTTGGTGCTGTCTAAGGTCCTATGTAGCATGATCTTTTATTTGTCATTGTTCTTATTAAATTGTTATCTAGTTGTACCAAAATGGTACCAATCATTATAGTCCCATTTTGTTAACGAGTAATATTTATTGCTGGAGTGGTTCTGATTTTCGATTGGTGGCGCCATTGGCCTGGTTTTCTTTATGCACTAGTCGTGTGCTCAGTAACTTTTTGAATTTTGAGATGACACAGTGGCACAATTGCTGATTTGTTGGTGTAAAAGCTGTTCCATTTTGGACAATGATTATGTTCTCATGTTACCAAACATTTTAGGGTTGTTACTACTAATGTATTTTTTATTTTTTTTATTTTTTATTTTTGCGTGAAATAGAAGCTTTTTAACTTTTTGATTAATTGAGATGTTTTAATTAATTGTTTAATCCTTTACTTAATATTATTGTTTTGATGTTATCTTTAATTATCATCAAATTTTGTAACTCCAACTTTTAGGAAGGGTTAATTTATGAGTTATGTACACACGCCCACATATATAAAACATTTTTTTAGTTTAATAATATACAGATTTGGTAGTTGCAATTTATTCAAGGGTTAAGTACTAAGGGTTGTTATTTACTTAAGGTCTTGGAATTTTATTTTTTTTATTTTTTATTTTGGAGAAAAGATTTTTAAATTTAAATAATTAATTGAATTGTCACTCTTTGCATGTGCCAAGGGTGTTTTGGTAGGCGGAACAAGCATTCTAACCGGTCTGTTTTAATCTTTCTCCAATATTTGGTTCTAAAAACTTGTCGGATTAGAAATCTGGGATTTCACTTTTAATCCGAAATAGGTGAGATGAGTTGTTTTGTATGGCTGTTTTTGGTAAGCAGGATTGGACTGGAGATGATGGGGATAGCAAGATAGGATTAGAGAAGATGTAGCAGGATTGAATAATTTTTATCTTGTTTTGTGTTTGAAGGATATAATAACTTGTGTTTAGTGCATAACATGATTAGACTGGACTATATTTTATTAAATATCATTTAAATATCTAACTTAAATAAAAATAGTTTGATATAAATATATGTCATAATGGTTCATAAAATTAAAAAATAGAAAACTACAAATTAGGACATCTAATTATATTTAGTTTAATACATGTGATAATATAATCATAACGACTCCAACGGTGCACTCCACAATGAAATCAATGACAAATAAGTAGTTATTTGTGCTTTGATAATTTGATGCACTGTCATTGACTTTCATTTTTATTATAGAGCATTGATATTTTTTTACCATGCGGTCAATGTATGAAATATATGTTATCTCTGCTTTATCCATTGAACGATAAATTTGTAAGAGTTGTCTTCATAGTTATTAATATGTTTTTGACATTTTACCAATGAGTTATAAATTTATGGTTCTTGTCCTTTGAATATAACATATAAACGTTGACCTGCAATTTCGAATATGTATACATTTTAAAATAAGTTAATATAATATCCACAAATTAAATACAAAACCAGTTCATAATTACTGAAAATATGGTTATAATACCATTGTCATTAATATAGCCAATGGCCATATCAACAACCGAAAAATATCGATATATAAACAAAAGAAGTTTTCAATAAACATTTCATACTAATAATGTTTACATCAACAAAATGAACATTACATATATAATGGTCATAATAATAATAATAATAATAATAAAAGTATCATGTGAGCATTTAATACTAATAATGTTTATTTAAAAGGAGTATCTAGTTAGACTATATATCGAATGCTTAGACAACATCTATAAAATTTATGGTCTAATTGAATTATAAATTAACTCAAGTTTTTCTTCATCTTCATCATATATTTGGAACACCTCAAACTTCTCCAGCGATGCTAAAAATATATTCATTGCTTACTAAATGCCAACCAAAAGTCTCAACTTCTTAAGTTTGGCATGTAGAAATTATTGCATTTCCAAAGTAAATTTTGGTTGACGTATAGAAATTAGTTGTATACGCACCTCTTCTTTAGTTTTAGCTACCATTCTCTCATTGATGCCTTAAAGCTATTTAACTCTGAAACTAATCTATCAAATGGTTTAGACCGCTTCCCGTGATTGCTGGAGTATGATGCATGACTGACTAACATTCTCCTCATCATCTCCAATGTCATTTCATTATTTTTGTTTTAACAATAAACAAAAATAAAATAATTGAACTTACCTCTTGAAGCCTAAAATGAAAAAGGTTGTGTACCGCAAGTTTTGGTCTTGGAAGAAAATCACAATGAAGAAATATATCACAATGTAAACACCCATATTGTCCATCAGCTCTTTGGCTTGTCTTTGAGTTGTACTCCTCTTAAACTTCTCTATCGTAGTAAGCCTTTGTATAACTATTAAGCCTTAATCAAGAAAAATGGAATGGGTTTTATATATATAGCCCATGAAGTTTAACTATCCATCATGGGTGCAAACTTCCCAAAACATCCCATAAACCACTATATGGGGTGTTGAACTACAATTACGATTATCTTACTTTGTAATCGTGTTTTTAAAAAAAAAATTCAAAATACATGTACAATCCTTACCTAATGGTTGGCCTTGAAACGACCCATATCTTTATTTACCAAAAACATTACAATTTTGAACAGGTTGATTGGAGTTTGACTAAGTTGACCAGATAAAGGTTCAATTTTTACTTTTTTTTCGAACAAGTTTTGGCTTTGACCATATCAACAATGGTGTAGATATTTTCAATACAAATCTATAAAGTGGTCACATGTCCAAATCAATTTTTCCAATTTAAAGATATGGTCAACCAAATTTTCACTTTTATTTTAGGATCAGTTATGATCAAACTTGTACCTTTTAGTGAAAAGTCCAAAGTTGGGCAAAAAATATGGTAGAGACCTCAAATTTTTGTCTGACATCCACCTCACCTGCCACCTAGGGAAACTAAGACGCTGCCGATTAGCCTCCCTATGAAATAGCAAGCTCTGATTTTGCTCCTAAGCGCCACATGCGTCTCCCTAACACACGACCAATTGAGCAACAATGGTGAGCTCATCAACAGGGAATGGCTGTGAACTACCCTTTCCCCTAGCACCTACTCACATCAATCAAGCTATCCATAATAAGCTTTGGACCAAATTAGGTTGGCAACCACTATAATTGCATGATCCTTCACTGAGTTCATTGGGTTCATTGACAGCGAGTGGGTTTTCCCCGCCGATACTAACACACTCAGAGGGCCTTAATCTAGTTTTGTACATCGAGAAGTTGGATTAATTTAGCCATCTTCACCAACAACCAATTCAACGAGCTCACCAAATTTTTGAGGAAATTTTGATTATCAGCAACAAAAAACCAACAAATTGAAGGTATAATAATATCACTACTTGCATACTCAATATTGAAATTAAATGGTGTTTGAGTGAAATTAATTTAAATTGAAGGTTCAATTAACTATTTAAAAGTCCTAGGAGACTAACTCGGGATTCAAATTCAATTAATTGAGGAGTATCCAAAAAGCCTTAATTTTTCGGCTTAGACAGTTGGGTCAATTGTGTAATTATCAAGATTATTAGGTTATTTGGGCACTTCATAATTTTTGCGATAAATTAAAACCTAAGGAATTCACGTGAGCTTTTTGAGAATTTTTCTATATTTAAAGTAATTTTTATGGAAATTTAAGAGATCATGTTGTAGTTGGAACCAGGTTGGGAAACTGGGCAGAGCACGCTGCCAACCCTTTGAGTACGAATATTATGCAATAAGTATTACTGGTTGCTTTAATTTTTTGGATTATCAATTTGATTTCGTATTTATTTATGATATATATGTATTCTTATATATATATTGATTTGATTAATGATGAAATTGAATTCACTAAAACAAATTAAGTTTTTACTAGCATTTTATTGTAGAATGCTATGTTATAGTACTATTTATTTGGGGCAGCATACTTGGCGCAAATGACGTGTAATTAAAATATTAGACACAATCCTCCCACTTAAACCCTAAGACTGTGACGACCCGGATCTAAAAAGCTAGAGTAAGTGTGGGCGGGTGCAAAGGGCACTGGCAGGCTACCTTACTGGCATAGCCAGAGTAAGTGTGGGCGGGTGCGAGGCACTGGCAGGCTACCTTACTGGCAGAGATCGGTGTCCAATCCCACATCGCCCGGGTGTGGAAGGGGGTCATGTGGTAATGGTTCAAATGTAAAGTAAGCACTCTCTTAACAACCAAGGCCTTTTCAGAGCGTTTGGCTTCAGTGTTGGAAGAACTCTGGGGTTAAACGTGCTCCAGTGGGAGTATTCCTAGGATGGGTGACCCTCTGGGAGGTCTGACAAAAAATTCCATACTGTCTGAAGTGCGGTGGCTAAATTGGAGACAATATTGGTTGGAGAGAGAGTGTGGCGTTACAAATGGTATCAGAGCCTGTACCCGGCCGGAAATGTGCCAGCGAGGACGCTGGGCCCCAAAGGGGGGTGGATTGTGACGACCCGGATCTAAAAAGCTAGAGTAAGTGTGGGCGGGTGCAAAGGGCACTGGCAGACTACCTTACTGGCATAGCCAGAGTAAGTGTGGACGGGTGCGAGGCACTGGCAGGCTACCTTACTGACAGAAATCGGTGTCCAATCCCACATTGCCCGGGTGTGGAAGGGGGTCATGTGGTAATAGTTCAAATGTAAAGTAAGCATTCTCTTAACAACCAAGGCATTTTCAGAGCGTTTGGCTTCAGTGTTGGAAAAACTCTGAGGTTAAGCGTGCTCCAGTGGGAGCATTCCTAGGATGGGTGACCCCCTAGGAAGTCTGACCAAAAACTCCATACCGTCTGAAGTGCAGTGGCTAAATTGGAGACAATATTGGTTGGAGAGAGAGTGTGGTGTTACATAAAATTATAAAAAAATCGAAATACAAACGGAAAAAAAGCTCCACCTTCTACATCGCACGTAGAGCTTCCTTGCAAGTGACACCACCCCCTTTTTACTAATGTTCAATGACCATCGCGGTAGTCCCACAATGCATGCACCTAAGGTGACACATTGTGCGTCATATTAGAGCTCATTACACGACGTACAGTGTTCGTAGTACTAGATTCGAAAGCGACACCCCTAGTTCGTCGCAGTTAAGTTCCATTTGCCATGTGGTGCAATATCAAACTATCAAGTACAACTCACTTTGTCCTTCGTCCATGGATCTTTTGCCATGTGAATCTGATGCCACACCCATTTTTTGTAACAACTTAATACCTCGCAATTGATATATAATGCGATGAAAATTGACGCCGTGTTTGTTTTGGACTTTTTACAACGATGCGTAATATGACGATTTATAATTGTCATATCAAGTGCTTTGTGAGACATGAATTAGCACTTTTTCTTGTCCTGGAAGTTTTTTTGAATCAAAACACATGACATGTGTCCACATCTTGTGTTATCTATACCAAAATTCACGCGTCCATTTCTTATGTTGTCTTAAGGTTGCTCCTCACTAACATTGCATCTCTAAAATCAAGTTTTAGTCTTGTGCGTCCATACCAAACCCGATTGGCCGGTCTCTTCATGATTATCTCTTTTGTTTCATTCTTTAAATTAGTATCTACACAAAAATAAATAATTAAACAAACTATTACAAAAAATATGTAAAAGAAATTAAGAAGGAAAATAAATTTGTGGTGCCTCCCAAAAAAGTGCTTGTTTTGAATCTTTAGCTCGAATCCGTTTTCTTAATTTCAGCATGGATCATGTATGTAATGGTGTCATCGTGATTGTTCAAGTTTCGGATATGGCAGTTGTATGTAAACTTGTATCTCTTTTAAGGTCTTAACTACTTGGGCAAAATATGTCTCAATTTGGAAGGCAGGTGTGAGTGGAATTTCCTTGGCAGCCGGCTGGACTTCCTTAAGTACAAAAGTGCTCAGGTTGTCTTCTCTTTTAGGGTACATTTGGCTTTACTAGCTAGCTTGTTGACAACTTGTGTATGGATCTTGGACTCCTGAAACTTCAACCTTTGGCTTGAGAAGTCGAAATTTAGGTTCCTTTGGTGTGGAATCTTCTTGGTAGCTAGAAAGCCATGGTCACTTTTCCTCTCAGATTTGGCTAAATCTTTACTTGCTTGATGTTGTAATGTCTTTTTGGTGATATTCAAAACTTCGTCTCCTTAGGTTGGTCCAATATTGGGACTTCTTGTTCCATTGCATTTTGTACGGGTTTCTCTTCATGTTCCAACGAAATGATATGGCAGTGGGCAGTTGATGTTGTTAAATGGTTAGTATAGTGTAGTGCCTCATTGAAGGTAGGAAATTAAGGTTAAAACCATAAGGGTTCAATGCAAATTTATTCACGGTTTAATACATATATTATATATATTCATAAAGTTTTTTTATTGTGCGGATATCCCTAAGTTCTTAGCGATGGTTTTAACCCATCGTTGATAATATTATCAGCTATAGACTTGTATTTATACTATCGCTAAAAGATATGTCTCCATGTTAAAGACTTGAGAACATATGCACCATAGAAAATTATATATATGTATAATCTCATGCTCAAAACGAACTCTACAAAAATTATATATTGTCATACATGGATATATATACATATACATACATATATATATATATATATAAAGTAATAGGCGATATATGATCATATTGTTGATCATATATATAGAATATTATTTAATAAAGCAGTTCTTAAGTATGTTATTGGAAAAGAAAATGATGGAATAAAAAATAAAATAAAAAGCTGAAGAAAAAACTCTCTCAGATTGGTTGTGTATGTATATATAGTACTCTAATACAAGACATGTCGTCAGATTTTAGGGTTTTCTGGGCCTTGAAAGCACAGCTTCAAAACAACCTCCTTTGGAGCAATGTTTTTGTGGGTCAAGCACAAGAGGGTGGTACTTTAGGCACTCCTTGTCGCTGTAGTTCCACCATCACGCTATCAATAGAAGGCGGTTTTAACCCTAGAGGTAGTGGCAGCCATGGTTTTGATAAAACATCTCCAATAGCTGCATCTACACTCTCTTTGGACTGCATATTTTAAGAGAAAACAAACAAAAAGTAAGTACTTTATCAGTTTTTTCTGTTGCTTTAAGAAGTAATAAGATATTCATCCAACCCCATTTTTTATTTTTTTGAGGAATATTCATCCAAGACCTAATCCTAACATATTGCTGAAAAAGAAATTGGAACCGAGTTTTTTGAAACATCCGAAAAGGTAATCCTTTTTTTTTGTTTATTTTTTGTTTTGCCATTTTGACATATAAAACTATCATGATTACAAAAACTTAATGACGGTTCTCTAAAATCAGACAACAACATTCAGATATCATCTTATCTGGGAAGTAATAGCCTAGTAACCAACTATTTCTAGACAGATCTGGTTATAATTAAGTTGAACAGGTATTTTCAAAATAAAAATATAATAGTATATTATTATTTAATTTAAAAAAAGAAAAAAGAAAAGGAAACCATGTAAAAGTAGTCCAAAGTACTAGAAAAATGAAAAATAGAAAATTCAATCTCCCAAAAGATAAAATAATAATAATAACAATTAAAAAAAATCTATACCGAGTGCTTCAGACTTCAAATTAATTTTTTATTTCAGTTGAAGTTGTTTGTGAGAAATGAGCTACTGACCGGATGAAAGTCAAGGAGAGAGTGTGGTCCAGCTTGTCCAGTCGGGACACCGATGCCTGGTTCTACTTTATACATGGCATGGGGTGGGATTCCTGGGAAAGGGGGAGCGCCAAATCTCTGCATTAGGTAAACCAAGGTAAGCCATAAACAGATCTATCTCAAATTTATAAAACTAGTTTTTTTTTTCTTTTCAATTTTTTTTTTCTTTTATTGTATATGTACTTGCATTTAGCACAAAAAGGATCTCAAAAAATGCCGGAGATCACACCATAGCCGCCAAGGCAAGCTTGTCCAACGCCAATAGCTAAAGAACAGCTGAAGAAGCATCCTATTTATATAACTTGCCAGTGCTTGTTTATATAGCTATAATATTTATATTTACAGTTTTCTTCATAGAATATCCATTTTATTTTATTGTAAAATATATATATATATATATATATATTTTTTTTTTATTTAGAATAACATCATCTTTCATTGGCGCCATTTAATTTCCATATAAACGAGGCTATCACTTATCGAGTGGTCGAGTTTGAATTCCTGCACCAAATATATTAGAATTATTTTTAACATAAGAATATGTATTTGGTCAAATCTTGCGAAGTCAAATAATTATGTGCTTCTTTGTTAATTAAAGTTTTTATTTTTGGTTTTTGGTTTCTAATTTACTTTTATTTCTATTGTTTGTTTCAAAGATAATATGACATACGTTTATTTTATAAACCTTGTCTTTTTCTTAACTTGTAAGGTGAGAAGTCTAACTATCATTTAGCGCCTAAACCAATTATATACAACTTAAGTAAAATTCTTAACTGGGTACAAAATATATATATATATATATATATATATATTCTTAACAAAAAACTGAAAATAAAAATAAAAAAATATAAACATTATCAGAGGAGGGTAAAATGTTCTAGTCTAATAGATAGTATAATATAATTTCAACTGTAAAATATAGTTGAGTCATAACGTATATGAATCCAAAGCTTAAGATAGAGACAGTCTGCAAAACTCCAAAAGTAGTAAGGAATGATGAGTTATTACCGTCGTAGTAGCCAGCGGTTGGGTAAAGCATGGCGTTCCTGGGGTTAATGCATTGGGAACCTATACACCAAAACCAATATCTTAATCATTGTAATGGAAGAAGAAAAAAAGGAAAAAAAAGAAAAAAAATATTACCAAAAAAAACAAAAACAAAAAAAAAAAACTACTCTAGGGTTCAAAATAATTTTCAAATCATGGAAATCTTTTTACTTTTTTTTTTCCCTTCTTAAATAACTACTTTTTTTTTTTACTTTTTGGCAATATATTATATACTGCCAAAAATATTTGGTAGTGTTCATGGAAGATCTAGAAAGAAAGAGAGAGTGATTACATGGTGGTGGTGAGGGTGCCAATATGAAGGGTCCGATGGTGGTGGAGCCGGTGGCCAAAGTGGAGGAGGCGGTGCCGGAGATGGAGAATGCTTGGGCCACATGTGCATTAGGGATTGGTCCACTGTAGGATGGCCCCACACATGCAAGGGTCTGAAATGTTGAGGATTCATGGGAGGTGTTATGGAAGGGAAACCCAAGGTAGGTGCCACCCACGGGCTCATCTCTCTCTTCCCCACTCCTCCGCCTCCGCTGGCTGCCGAGCTGTACATTTGCCGTCTTTGCGTCCAGCTTGCCGCCTCAGCCTCGCGCGCCAACAAATGTTTCCGATGGGATCTGTATTTCTGCACATAGTTTTACAAATTCCTCCACATTTTCAGTATAATATTATTTTCCTCTAATTTGTTATAAAAATACAAGAATGCTACAGGACTTGTCAACATTATTCCCCACTTGATGGAGGACAGCCGGCGACTATAATTATTTAATAGGTTCATTCGACAGCTACATTGAGCTGTGTCCAACAAATTTTTGGCAACATTTTTCACTAAAATAAAAAATTATGTAAATGCCCATTAATGATCAAAGATTTTAATTTTTTTTTTTTTAAGATAATTAGTAAAGAGAAATCTAAAACTTAAAATTAATATTTCTTCACCCTTTATGTTTAGTATTATTTATCGTTATATTTCCCTGTGTTACCGTGCGATATTTTCTTATAACTTTTCTGTACTACTTCCAAAATTTTAAGCTAGGTAGATATATATACAAAGATTAATGTAGATATTACACTTTGTAAATCTAAAAACCATATATAATTAACATTTCTTGGGGCCCTTCATTATAATTTCATGTGCAGTGGGATTGGGATGATATGTTTAGTTAAATTGGCTTTTTGCTGCTTTTATTATAAACTCTAAAATCATACTGTAGAAGACTGTCAACGAGTTCAAGAAAAGAACTTTCAGTTGATTTTTTATAAATCTACTTCTTTGATTTGTTTCTAAAGAAAACACTAATAATTTATTGAAAGAAAAATATAGCTTAAATTAATAAGGAGACGCACAAGAAACTTTTACATATAGAAAACGGGAAAGAAAACAAACAAGTCTGAGAAGATAAGCTGATTTTAGAAACTAAATTAACAAGTTGAAAGAAATGGTTAGACACACACACACACACGTACCTGAAGGTGGCTGGCAATATTGTGGCGAGTAAGACAATCTATTCCCATAAGCTCTAAAATCCTAGAAGGCACTGCCTTATCCACTCCAAGGTGTTCCACTGCTTGAACGAATCGCCTGTGAAGCTCTGGTGTCCAATCCACCTACACGAACTTCACTTGGTTCAAAATCCCACCCACATAAAATTACTTCAAAAATTAATAAATGATATATGAATCTCCAATTCCTCTCTCTCTCTCCACTGCAGGGATTTGATTCCCGTGATTTCTATATCTAGTGCAGGAAGATTGTGAAGACCCATAATTAATTGAGAGAGACAGAATTCTTTCAAGATTAGTTAATAGTACCATTAAATATTCATAAAAAAAATACATAATAATATTAGGCAGCAGAATGCACTGAACTATAAGCTCGAACCAAGCTAGCTGGAATTAATTACCTTCACTTTTCGCTTCCCTTGAGAATTCTTTGATTGTGCTGTAGTAGTAGTGGATGATTTCCTTCCTTTATCACCTTGTTTTTGGGATGTATTATTACTACTCGATGCAACTCTTTCTTCTCTTTTACTTAAGATTTCTCGATCTTCTCCCGGAGCACTAGTCCAGCTCGAATTTAGTCCAGACCCAGCCGACCCAGAACCCGAGGCTATACCGTCCAATTTCTCAGCCGATAGAGATGTGTTTATCTCGGATTCCTCACCCCCACTGGCTGAAATATCAGCAAGGATTTCCGGGTCCATCTCCAAGTCCGGCAACACATCCTCATCGTCGATGCCAATAAAAAGGTCGTCGAAATCAATGATGTCGAGTAGAGTTCCATCGCCGAAATCGGGCAAGTCGAATCTCTCCACCTCTCCTTGGTTTTCATCCCTGCTGGTGTCTTTTAAAGGCGACACAGCAAGCATTCCAGACACCCAACCGGCGATTGGAATAAAAAAAAAAAGCACCTTCTACTCGAACTCCAAACCTTATATATATAGAAATAGTATCTCTGTTATTTAATACATGTAATACGGCATGAAACAAGTTTCAATCAAAATTGTACTTGAAGATATGTTGATGAAATTAATGCAATACTTTTCCTCCCTACTCTTCCGGTGAATCCGACGGAGATATATATGAGAGGAAGAAAAGGGACAATATAATGGGTTGGAGTCGTAATATTGTTGGCTTTTTGGGAGTGCAAGTGAGACTATAAAGAGATTGCATCTCAACCACAATTTGTGGTGAGATCTCTGAGTTTTGTTTTTATGTCTTTGTCTTTGTTTGATACTGGTACGCATAATTTTTCCCTCTATATATTCGGTTTGTGGATGACCTTCTTTTGAAGGATTTGAAAATCTAAAAAAGTTGCTCGTGAGCTTTATTATTTATTTATTTTTTTTTTCAAATTGGGGACATTAAGAGAGAGATAGAAAGAAAGAAAGAGCTAGGAAGACAAAGAGAGAAGAGGGTCCAATTGATGTCAGAGAGTAGGGCTGGAATCGGAATTGGATCATATCTATCAGCAACCTCATGACTCATGTATATCTGTTGCGCAGTGAAAAAGAAAGAGATGTGTATAGCCATGTGGGTAACTAATTGACCCTTGTACTTTTCCAAATGATAGATAACCAGATAATTCATGATAAACCTTTTTTTTTTTTTTTTACTTCTTCTTCTTGTTATATATAATAATAAGAAGATAATGTGTAAATAGCGGATTAGGATTGCCTTCAACATTCTCCATAATATATCAAGGTTATTCCTGGTTTTTTATTTATTTATTTATTATTTTTTTTACTTCTCATTGAATTGTATATATTTTTGAATAATTATTCTTTTGTCTAAAAATTTAATAGTCTGTGAAAATTTATCATTAATAGTTATTATTAATATTTAATTAAAAAATAACTAATAATAGACATTTTCATTATAAATTAATTTGATTTAAATATCTCGGATGGAAAAAATAATTTATATTAGAGCTCAGAAAACACTCAAATTTATATAACTAGTTAGCGTTTGAAAAGTCAAGTCGTTTTGTTATACAGTTGCATGACTAGGAATACTACTATTCTCTTGTACGGCCTGATCGAATAAAAACTCTGGAGGCAAATCTTAGGACCTGTATGAAGGAAATTAATATGTACACAGAAATAAAGGAACATTTGGCTTGGCACGTAATCAACATGCGTTCATTTCGAAAATGCTAGTCCTGTACAGCAGCTAGTTGCCTCCCGTAATCTATATAGTTCGGCTACACAATTTGGTAACCATGCAATCATAAATCAAAATTTAGAAATTGCGTATTTTGTTAAATAATTAGAAGGGGAGCAAGTGCTGACTGTATATTTATATCTTAGTTGGTTGGAATTACTTTCCTTTCCCAAAAATACTTTTCTTAGAGACTATTGATAATATAATGTTCCATCTTAATTTAAAAAACGATGCATTTTAATAATTTTTAAAATTAAATTTGTTTACATAAAAGTGTTTATAATTAATTTATGTAATTGATACCGTATAATTTTAAAAAAGTTACACATTTATCCAATTTAATTAAAATTAATACAGATTTTGTCAACTTAAAAGTCATGTAAATAGCAAATGACTTCAAAATTAGTTTTTACATTTTTAATTGTACAAAAAATTTAAAAATAGGAAAGAAAAACCTTAAATGAATATCAACTTTGTTTAAAAAAATATTTGGTACAATAAAAAATGAATAAACTAATTTTGAAAGTTATGTGTTATGCAAATAACTTCTAACTTGATGAAATCTTTCAATTTTAACTAAATTTGACATTTGCAACTTTTTTTAAATTACAAAGTATCAATTACACAATTTAATTATAAAGATCCTACATGAAAAATCAATTTTAAAAGATTTTAAAATGCATTAAAACTTTTAAAAAATTAATCTCAAATATATTGTTTGGTGTCTTTTTCAAATTCTTGGTGTTCACACCAACGTCGAGCACTTAATTCCTAAAAAGTTAAAGCTAATTGGAAACTGGTTCAACATTTTTTTCCCGTAACACATTTCAAAAAATTTCATGTTGCAATATCTAACCCATCTCTAAGGGTCCGTTTGGTATGCAGAATCGGACTTGATCGGATATAGCTGACAGGATTGGATTGGACTGGATCGAATATGATATACTGTGTTTGGTGCAGTCTCGGACTGGACTAGATAAAAATTTTATTTTTCAATATATTTTATATTTGTTTGATTATAGAAGAAATTGTAATTTTAATTATTAATTTAAATAAACATGATATATAAAATATATTGTAATATTTNACGACGGTTTCGTGTCCGTCGTCTAAACACGTAAGACGACGGATTTTCACCGTCGTCTTTGACCCTATTCTGTAGTAGTGCATGTTGCAATATCTAACCCATCTCTAAGGGTCCGTTTGGTATGCAGAATCGGACTTGATCGGATATAGCTGACAGGATTGGATCGGACTGGATCGGATATGATATACTGTGTTTGGTGCAGTCTCGGACTGGACTAGATAAAAATTTTATTTTTCAATATATTTTATATTCGTTTGATTATAGAAGAAATTGTAATTTTAATTATTAATTTAAATAAACATGATATATAAAATATATTGTAATATTTTTCTAATTATAAATTTAATAAAACATAATATTATGTCATTTAAGAAAATATTAAACATAATTTAATACAAATATGTCAGAATTGTTCTCAATAACATAAACAACTACTAAAATTGAAAAAACAAAATAAAGATTAATCTAATACACATGTGCTAGTATACTAATAACAACAACTCCAACTGTGCAACCGACAATTAAACCGATGCAAAACGAACATCGATTTATGCTTCGATAATTAGGTATAGGGTGATTAATCTCTCTTTCTACTGTAGAGCATTTATTATTATTATTTTGTTTAATTATCCTTTCAATGAGTGAAACATAAGCTATTTCTGCTTCATCTATTGAACGGTATGATTTGTAGGAGTTGCCTTTGAATCCATGAATTTGTTCTTGACATTCTGCCCATGAGTCATAAACCCCTGGTTGTCTTCCTTTGAACACAACGTATATTTTTTGATATGCCATTATTAGTATCTACATATAAACAAAATATATTAGTATAATTTCTACGATAGAAATAACAAAAATATTAGAAACATTATAAAATAAAATAAATAAACATAACACACTTGTCATTAATATTGTTCATATCCATAAAATAACATAAAATAAACAATCCATAAAGCAAATCAATGCTCAATAATATAAAGCGTCTAACCGATGACATAAACATAAACAATCCATAAAACTAACTCTAGAATGACATTAAAAAATACATAGTATATCTACAAACTAGTGGATAAACCACCGAGCAACTCACGAATAAAAATAATTTTTTCTTCATCGTCTAACCCAATAAATATATGAAACTTATATATCTTCTCACAACAAATATTTATGGCCTTAATTCTATTAGTAACAGACATCCCGAGTCTCCTAAGTTCAGCACGCAAAAATTCCAACTATTCGGAGTAAGTTTAGGACATATAGAATTGGCTAGTTGATCCCATTGTTCCCTAGTTTCACCCATCATTTTGTCTAGCAATTCAGCAATGCATTCCAATCCACTACCTACTACATCAGATGGTCTAGTTCTCTTATTACGAGTGGTCGGCCGGGACTATGAACTTTGGCCAACTGACATTGGAGAATTCTCCTCATCTTCTCCAGTGTTAGCTGGATCTGCAGCCATGTCAGCAGGAGTTTCGACATTTAGGCCAGTCGCACGATCCAATCCAAATATATTGGCCAACCTTTCATACAAGGGAAATGATTTATCCCTCCATCCATCAGCATCTTTGTTAATCTATATATTTAGATAAAGTTCAGCGGTTAGAATAAATTTGTAACATTAACATTGACAAATAAATTGGCTGCAATTTTTTTATTCTAACCATAACGTAGTCCGCCCAAACATCATCACTGTCGACTTCAATACACTTCTTTGTGTCGTTCCATCCAAATCCACTCTTATTTAACATGTCGAATACGATTCCGTAATCTTTTTTCCACTTCTTAATTTTCGATTCGATGTGTGGATTGGCTTTCAATTCACATCCTGGACATAAATTGGCTAAACACTTTTCAATATAATTGTATGTGCCAGGTTTGAAGGTACCATTCTCAGTTTTGTACCCCTTTGCCACTGCATCATCAATAATATTCAGCAGTGTATCCTCTTCCACCTTACTCCACACACGCCTATTAATCTTCCTTGATCATGGGTTTGAATGGCTGCTACTCGCACAATCCATATTCAATCAGCTTCACAATAAAAGGCCAAAACAAAATTACAAATTTAATTTTGCATGTAAAATATGTGCATTTTAATACAAATACATACAAGTAGTTTTATATTAAATCCAACTAAAATATTCAAAATACAATGCCAATTTTTATACAAAGTTCAAATTACATAGCAAATAAAAATCATAGATAGTTTTAATCATTCCTATTTGTTGTCCATTAAGCATACATTTGTGTAGCTAAATTATCCCTCCACACAACCCATTCATTTGATGCCTCAATAGATCCGATCGGATCATTGCCTACTACATCGACATTTTGCATTTCATCTACTTCGAGCTCAATTGGATCACTTGACACTTTTCTCCTAATAAGGTTATGTAGAAGACAACATGCAGTGATTATTCTCCCTTGTGTTTGGATTGGATAAAAAGATGAACTCCGTAATATGGCCCCGCGCTTTTTAAGTAATCCAAAGCACCTTTCAATTACATTACGTGCAGATGCATGCTTCATATAAAGTATTCCTCTCGGTTTTGTGGTGCACCACCAACTCTCCACTCTGAAAGGTGGTAACGTGTCCCTCTATATGGTGCAAGAAAACCTTCACCATTTGTGTATCCGGCATCCACAAGATAATAATAACCTAACATGAATAAATATTAATTAATTTATGATTCTATCTCACAAAACTAATTTTTAATAAAAGCATTTTTAACTTAGACCATCACAATTTATTCTTACCAGTTGGAACTCTTAACCCAGTTAGTCTACTAAGCGCATCTCTGAGAACTCTAGAGTCGGAAGCTGAACCTTCCCACCCAAGTAATACAAAAACAAACATCATATTTCGATCACAAACACCTAAAACGTTAGTAGCAAGCTCTCCTTTTCGTGTTCGGTATCTAGGCTTGTCAATATCAGCCACATGAACCTTTATGAAGGTTCCGTCCAATGCTCCCAAACAATTCTATACAGTTTATTATAATAAATTTTGTATAGGTGAGCTTGCAATCGCAGTTCATTTATATAGTAACATAACAAAAAATGAAGATGTATACATTTACCTTGAAAAGTTTCCATCTATCATCGATATAGTTATCAGGTACTGGTTCTGGATATTTTAATAGGTGAGCTTGCAACCGCAGTACTACATTCAACACCGAGTTAAAATACCTACTAATAGTTTCCCCTGAACGATGAAATCTATTGCTAATGGTTCGGTTCTTGACATGATGAGTGAGTATGTGTAAAAACATACACACTTGTTCCTCTAAGGTAACCACAATATGTTTTTTCAGATGTGGATCCGGACGTAGTAATTCACATAGCAAACCGAACGTGTTCCTATCCATTCTAAGTTGATTGACACATTCAATGTCACTATGACCTATAATATGATCTAAAACACTTAGTCGAATTTCATGCGTAGTGAATGCTCGATTTTTAAGTGCCTTTGTTTCCAAATGCTTTTGCATCCAAATACAAACCATCATTACATGCACCTTTATCTTGAATATCTTTTCCAAATGCATCCTTTTTGCAATCAACCAAAATAAATTTTTCCTTTGTTGCTCATCCATTTATATAACCCTAAAACATGGCTTATTCAATCAGATAACAATGTGAAATACATAAGATAATGTCCAGTCTAGTGGGAAGTAAAGCATCTGGTGCTTACCCTAGTTATAACTTTTCACAAATCTACCTCTACAACTCTCTATTAATGAAACAACAATGAAATTATATATACATAAGAATTAATATTTAGAAAAGAACTTTGGCAAGATTACCAAAAATAAAAAAAACCAGATCACAACCATACGCATATACCATAAATACCTTTCTTCCTATTTCTCAATATTAAATGCAAATATCACAACCATACACATATACCACAAATACCTCAAGATTCCCAAGTTCCTTTTTTTTCCTTCTCAAAAAGATGAAATTCATTGACAAATGTTAAATACCTAACCAATAATTGACAAAGGCAAACAAAGGCATGTGCAAAGATCATTTTAATTCCATGAATCTTGGTTAAGTTTCAAAGCAATGAAATATATAGGAAAAAGTTTTGTCACGCACCAAAACAGTCTTAGGCAGCTAAAAAGCATGAAAGTAAGCTTTTTTTTTTCCTGGTAATTATCATCTAATACATCCAATATTCAGCCAACAACCTGTCGAGATTCAACAAAGCTTGCTTTCAAGCTTTTTTTCTGTCAACATTCAGCCAACAAATTCACATTGTTTGTAAAATATATGAACTGGGCAGTCTTCACATTTTCTTGGTGTTAATTACAATATTGGCAAGAAACATAAGTAATACTGATAGTAAACCATATCATAAATGAAAAACCCAAGTGTTAATTTCCTACTGATGCGAAGTATGAAAAACAAAGGAGTATCAACAACCCTAAAGAAAATTTCCAATCTGAGTATGAAAAACCCACATGCTGAATTAACAAATCACATGCAAACACCAAGAAACCGAAAATATCAAATAGGGGAAAAACGATCAAACGCAAATTTTGAATTCTTTAAAATAATTCATGAAAAAGGAAACAAAGAAGAAGAAAAAGTAGAGAGTTACGAGTGCACAAGGAAGGATCTACCTTTAATCCGACTGATGCAAACGAAGATCTGAAGTTGAAGATTAGCGACCCCTTCTTCGGAATCGAAAGAATTGATTAAAAAATGAATCCTGAAAGAATCGAAGATTTGATGCGAAGGAATCGATTAAAAAACAAAGCCCGAAAGAATCAAAGATCTGATGCGAAGGAATCGAAGATCAAAAGGAATCTGCCTTTAAGGAATCAAAGACTTACCAACAGAAATTGAAGCCCGAAGAACGTGAGCAAGGGAGCGAACGTGAGTGAGGGAGAAATACGAGTCCGGTTCTTACAATCCCCCGCTTCTACCCAGGATTAGAAATCAACGTACGCGCCTGGACAGGATTTAGAGTCGGATTTCCTAATCCGAGTCCGATGTTATCACCAAACATCGGATAAGAGAAGAGACCGGATATAGAAATCCAATCCGGTCCCTTATCCTGTGAAACAAACGCAGCCTAATATATTTGAGATTATGGTTTGAATTTAATATCTAATCCTATAATTTAACATACAGAATATTGCACCATAACTCCCTAAGGTTTGGCCATAATAAAAATTAGTGTCTATAGTCTTGAAAAATGTTAAAATTGATCTATGCAATTAAGTTCCACCAAACTTTTCTATTATTTCTCTTAGGCGAAGTAAAAAAAAAAAAAAAACTACACCACTAAAAAATAGGGTCAGAAAAGCTGGGTAAACATTGGCGTTTTAAGTGTTTAATATGACAGATTCAAACTGTCGTGAAAAAAAAAAGTTGTATATAGTCATAAACAAATACGATGGTTAAAAACCGATGTCTAAATGTTTAATACGACTAGCCACATCTTCATTTTTAACATTGTTGAAGCTATCTGGATACCACAGGGGCGAAATTATCAATGACGGGCTACAATTACAGACCGACATATATAGAGGTCCACATGGCAAGTTAAAAACAACGGTTTTTAACCTAGAACCGTCGTTTAATTTATACACTTATTATAAACGACGGTTCGTGCAATGGTCTGTCGTTTATACATTTAAACGTGCACGTGGCCATGCTTGTACTGTCGTTTATAAATAAGTGTATAAACAATCTTTCCACATAGCCCGTCGTTTATACATATTTATTTTCTTGGCTTTTATATATTAAATATATTTATTTTTAATAAAACTTTAGTTAAAACTATGTTTTCAATTCAAAAAATAATAACTAATAAAAAACAGTAAATAATAAATTTGTTATATTAAATTATACAAAATTGTAAATAATTCTAATTAAATTAACATTACTAATTAGACTACAATACTAATTACAAAACTCTTATACATAATTACTAACTAAACTAAACTAATAGTGTCATACATTTACACAATAATTTCAATATAATCATACTTATTACACAAAACCCTTCGGCTACATATTATATTTTCAAACACAATAATGCATTTTTCCATATATTCAATATTTTTCAAGCACAACATATTACATTTTCGGCTACATAATTTCAATATATTCAATATTTTTGAGCACATTGACAAAATACATTCAATATATTCAAACAAGTTTTTGAGCACAATATATTCAATATTCAAACTTCAAAATACATTTTGAGCACAAAATAATGCATTTTCACAGGCACAAGTTGAATTTTCATAGGTTCAAACATTTGAAACGGTAAAAAAAAATATATTCAAGATTGCCGAGTACTCACCTTAAAGTCTTCGGGTTGAAAATGCATTATTATGTTGTGAAATGAAGCAACGATCCGACCCTAATGGATAAAAGGAGCAAACGGCGGAAAAAGTTTGGGGCCTAGAGTTTTTGGAGAAATGGGAGAAAATGAGAGAGAAGAGGCGTGTAATAAACAAAACACAAAGCCAAAACGACATCGTTTAAGCAAAAACAATGGGCCAAAACCATGGCCATTGTTTTTACTCAGCGTACACAATGCAAAATGATGCCGTTTCAATTAAAAACGACAGGCCCAGGTTTTGGCCTGTCGTTTTACTCACGGCTCCAATACGACGCCGTTTAAGTAAAAACGACATGCCTGGACCTGGGCTCGTTGTTTTTGTTAAATTTTTTTTTTCACCTGGTAGGGGATAGTTTGAGCCAGGCATTACAAACAAACATGTCGTATATACACCCTGACAATGACACTTGGCAGACATGTCGATGCCACGTGTCTGGGGCATTATAAATGACAATTCCATTTGGGACAGTCGTTTATAATGTTGTCAAATATGACTGTTCCAAAGAGAACCGTCGTCTATAGTAAACAACCAAGACACGTAGCATTCACATGTCTTGGGAACCGTTGTTTATAACCTACAATAACAATGACAGATCTTTTTTAAACCGTCATTTATTCTTTTTTTAAGTGACGAACCGTCGTATTTATTGCTCCCTAAGTTAATAACCGTATTTTAGTTGATCAACGTCGGTGATATTTGGACACTGACGTTTATTTTTATTTTTTCTTTGTTTGATCTACAAATCGCAAAGAAGAGAATAATAAGCGATATGCTCCCAATTTTTTAATTTTTTTATGTGCAAATCGCAAAGAAGAAGAGAAGAATAATCAATCTATTCCCACAATTTTTCTTTCTTTTTTTCTTTTTTAATCTGCATATAAAATAAAAATAAAAATAAAAATTAACTGACAAAAAATTTGGTCTACCAAATTATTTACCCCAATTTTCTATCTATTTTTTGAGAAAACACAAGAAATAAATGAAAACCTAATCCCAAAATTCTGAAATTTTGTTCACATAAATTAAACAGAGAAAAAAATAAAAAAATGAAATAAAACTGGGAAGGAGTAGAACCTATGAGCTTGAACCAAGCAAAAAAGGTGCGATAAAAAAAGCAGGTTGAAGAATGAAAGAAGCCAAGAAAATCAAGCGGTTCTTGAGAAACTTTGCATATGGATGCTATTTATTATTTCATTTTATTAATTCCAATCGGATATTTTAGAAATTTATTTTTCATGATATTTATTATTATTTTTTTATTAAAATGTCATCTTTTAAAATTGTTAGGAGGAAGGAATTTTTTTTTTAATTTTTATTTATTAAAATTGATTTATTTATCAATTTATATTATTGAAATATTTTTAATGGATTGATTATATATTTTAACATGTTGAAAAATTTAACGTTATATCTGTATTATACTCACGCCGCATAGAAAGAGAATGCGTTAGAGGGACGAAAATTTACTGTGGGGCATTGTTGACATTTTCAATATGCATTAATAAATAGGTTGTTCAACCACAAGAAATATTATATATAAGCTATTTAGCAGATTACTTCTATATTCTATCCATCAAAGTCGCTACTTCATACTAAAAACTATAAATTTGAACTCAAATAAAAAATCCTAAAAATAAAAACTAAAACAAGTATATGTTTTCATCGAATGTGAACTTCACAAGCCTTGAATTACAACCTTATGAGCAGACCATGAAACAGTAGTACCAATAGCATCTTGAACAAAGATGAAGGCCTCCAAAAAAACATGGGATATTTGACTTGCTTCTGCAGTTTTCAAACACATTTGTACGATTTTGCATACTTCTACCTGTAAAAGGAAAGGAAATTTGATTAACAAGGAAATACAAGCCATACTTCCTGTATGCTAGAATGAATTCATAGAAAATGCAATTATTATATTACTCATTACAAAAAGAAAAACTATGTTATATCTTATTAATATTTAGGTCTTAATGCATTTTAGTATTTCTAAAATTGAATTTGTTCACAAAGGAATCTCTACAATTAATTTGTACAATTGATAATTTCTAATTTCAAAAAAAGTTGCACATATGGCCAATTTAGTTCAAAATGACAAATTCTGTTAAACTTAAAGGTTACAGGTATAGCATGTGACCCTCAAAATTGATTTCTTTAGTTTTTACTATACCAAAAATTAAATACATGAAAAAAATTGAAATTCATTTATGACTTTTTTTTATTTAATTTTTTTAATTTTTAGTACAATTAAAAATGAAAAAAACCAATTTTGAAGGTAACTTACTATGCACATGACCTCTAAGTTGACGAAATTCATCAATTTTAACTATTTTAGACAAAAGTGTAACTTTTTTCAAATTAGAGAGTACCAATTGCACAAATTAGTTGTAGAAACCCGTATGTGAACAAATTCAATTTTGGAAGATTCTAATGTGCATTTTAGACCTAATATTTGACAGGACCCATCCCACCAGGGTCCTGTCTGCGTGACCTAATGTTGCCACTAAGCCACAAGCAGTTGATAAAATCCGTTACACTACTATTCCAAAGCCGACGAAACCAACAGACTAAAGAATTTCTCTACTGCCGGAAATTTTATTAGAAATTTCGGTAGCATTTCGACTGTTTTCTAACACTCCCCAAAATGCGAACAATCATAACCTGCAGGGAAAAAAATTTCTATACAAAATTTATTCTACCAGCACGCCTTTCCACACAAATAAACTACATTTCAGTGCACAACCCAACACTTAAACAAATATATTGTCTAAGTACGGTGTAGCTGGACTCAGTCTAACACTGAGCTGCCTACATACCTTTTCTACAAGGGATCAAGCTACCTGTAGTTCCGACAACATATTTATACCAAATATGCTATAGTCAAACACATTCACAAACTAAATGTATATTTCTCAGTTATCACATATACAAACACACTTAATTTTCCATCAAGGCTTTTCCAACCATTTAATAAAAACAATATCCATAGCTTGACAGCATGATTTCCTCGCCCAAGCTAGCAATACCCTACTTGGCAGCATAATTCCTCGCCCAAGCGGTTCTCGTCCACACAATCACATCCAGCATTTATTTGAATGAAAATAACTCAACATATATAATTTTCCACACATCATTCACTAACAATTTAATACCACAAACAATTCAACACAAACATTCACAAACATTTCAATACAATCATTCACAGCGATTCAATTATTTCCGCACAGTTGAATCAAGTTTCCAAACAGCCCATCAAAACCACATAATGCTAAAACATCGATTTCAGTCAATTTCTATTACTTCACAATTACAGATTTTCAAACAGTCAAACAAACGATTCAACTAAACTCAAATCACAGTTTCCCCAACACAATAATTATATAATATATGTATATATATAGATATATATTCGTCACTAATATCAATAATAGCTAAACTCGGTCACACACTCACCTCTTATATTCTCGACATACCAATTCATTTTACGGTAATTACCAAAACACAATTACGCACACATTTATATCATCAATCATCAACAATTCCTATTTAACAGTTATTAACAACACCGCTCACAACTGGTAAATTCCGATATTTATCTATAATATACAAGTTATATATCGAAACGAAGCTCATGAAATTTAGAACGCAACCGTGAACTTACCTCTTCCATCCGCCGCCGGCGGTGGCCGAAAAACGGCCGAAAAGTGGCGGTCGAACACCCGTAACTCACACTGCCTACACGACTGAGATTTAGGACGAATGGGTGCCAGAATCGAACTCAGGAGGTCCAAAATAGGGGAACCGGACCAGTTTCATCGCCGGAACCTGCGGGATTCCGGCGACCGGAGAAGGCACGGGTCCGCCGGCTTCTCCACGTCTTCCGGAGAATCCACGGTGTTTCACGGGCATCGCTTGGAGTGGAATGGTGGAGGGGACACGGGCTACCTTTTCCGAGTGGTGGGACTGCCTAAACTAGCCGGAATCCGGTGAATTCGAAAAAAGGGCTAACCGGGTTTCTTGTGATTACCGGCGATTTGGGCTCCATCAAGGCGAACCACCGGTGCCAAAGAAGAGAGGGGGTCGGCAGCGTCCTTTTCGGGGTAATTTCTGGCCCGATCTGGCTGGAAAACTGCTGTTGCCGGCGAATGAAGGCAGCGGCGCAGGGTGCACGGGAAGCCGGCCACCGGGGGGGGGGGTGCGTGCGTGCGTGTGTGTGTCCCGACCCTTCTGGGTATTTACAATTAAAGGCAGGGGAAAAATAGTAACTTTCACCCTGCCACAGAAAATTACCAAAATGCCCTTCACGTTATTTCAGCCATGACTTCTCGGTCTTAACTCGGAATTGAGCGTACTACTAGTCTACGAACTCGTATCGACTAGCTCTACGCAATGGCACCTTAGTCAAAGCCAAAATACGCTCACACAGAAAGTCAACCCCGAGCCCTTCCTTGGTCAAACTTGGTCAAGTCGGTCAACTTTGAGAAATTTTCAATATCTTCCCGGGACGGGATGTTACAATATTTATATGTTATCAATTTAATATCTCAACATCTTAAATATGACCTAACCATATGTATCAAGCTAACTTAAGAAATAAACAATTACTCTATGTTACAATACTAAGCTCACTCAAAATGACAGTCCATATTTCACAAATCACACAACTAAATTCAGATGGAAATAATTAAAAAGTAGAAATGTAAAAACATAAAGTAAAATGCATTTGATACTTTTAAAACATAAAATTAGAAAAATCTACTTACGTAACTGCTTTTGGTTGTCAAGGCTAATGAGAGAAAGTACCAGCATATTAGAGAAACTCTTTACTCCACAATAAATGAGCAAGTGTACATTGATTCCCCTCCAAACCTATATAAGCCAATATACACCTCATTTAATTCTTTACAGAACTCTGGAACCAATTTCATGACAGTTATAAATATGAGATAAATCCTAAAATGAAAAATGAAATTATAAGCAATTTATTATTAGCAACTTTCAAAGATGCATGCCAATGCACTTAAATTACCAATTTCAACTTGTATATATTTTTTTTAATTAATGAAAAGTACACAACTCTTAACTCATCTGGATTTGTATCCTTACACTACAAAAAAAAACGGGGGTTTTGTGACGGCAGCAAATTAGTCACAAGGCATAGTATACGTGACGAAATCGTCGCTAAAACTACTTTTTGTGACGGGAAAAATCCCGTCACGTGTCCGCCGCAATAGGTCCGACACAAAAAGTTTTGTGGCGGCTTACTGTTCACCCCGTGACAAAAAACTAACATTTTGTGATGGATTATTTTGGTCACAAATATTGACAACCATCGGAAAATGACTGCCGGTGAGGAATCTGCGACTAAATGTGTTCCGTCATAGATGAACCATCAGTGACACTCTAGTGACAATCAACTGTCACTGTACATTTTTTGTGATGACCTATATACCGTCACTTATGATCATTATTGTTGTAATGCATTGTTTTTGTGGCCGAAACAACTGTTATAGTATACCATATGTGACGGCCTTTGTGACGGTTTACCGTCACATATATAGGGTGACATGTATGACTACCTTAAAATTTGGCATTGTTGTGTCTGATTTTATCCGTCACGATGCAACATCTGTGACAACCTTGTGACGGTTCACCGTCACTTCGATTTGTTTCCGAGATGAGTCGTCACAATATAAAATTTGTGACGGACTTGTGACGGTACACAGTCACATAAACTTATTATAACCGTCACAATAGAAAGCTTTGTTATATTTACTGTCCAATTTTTTTTAAATATTCTTTTCCGTTTAAGAGTTTAGGGGCTGTTCAATTGATATATAAAGAGTAGCCAAACAACACTTTTATAAAGTGGTTTTATCAGTACCACATTTTATATAAGGGGTAAAAAATTCTTCATTGAAGCACTTGTTCTATTACATGCATCAGTAGAAAAAGTTACCAACACTTTGATTTCAACTATAAAATATTAATTAAGATACATACAAAAAAGTTATGCAAGCATGCTTGGGGCTCAACATCAGTAGCTTTACTCTAGTTCCCAAAATATTGGGCAAATGAAATCGATTTTTCATTTGAGAACTTCTTTCTTGCTTCATCGGTTTCCTGCATCTGATTGAAAAAAGGTCAAAGTATAAATGATTAATAAAAAATATCAATATTACATGCAAAATCACTTAGTAAACTAAAGCAAACTATATGACAGGGTATGTGATAGGTTACCACAACTATCTCAGGGTCAAGATAAAATAAAACACAAATAAAAACTAGCTTTGATTAAAAGAGATCCATAGAGAAAAAGAAAAAACAACTTGCTCATTAACAAAATTTTAACATCCTTGCTTTGACTTTAACAAAAAAGTCATTTATCAACATTTGACTCGTTTTTTTATTAGCTTTTGCTTGCACAAGCCACAAGTCAAGTTGGGGTTTGATGTAATTCTCTTGCACTAAACGTGATAGTAACAGAACAAGCATCATAGGACTAACTAAATCTAAAGGACTCCATTATAAAGGCCAAGTCTTCAATAAATCCTATTCAATTCTCAAAGATATGAACAATGACCATAAAATTCCTTCAAGAATCACAATGACAGACCAATAATTAACAAATATACAAAAGAGAGAGGGTAGAGAAAACAATTTTTTCTTTCAAAAATTAGAATGTTTAGTTTGGGAGTACTTGAAGAAAATGCTCGAATCTTGCACTTGAATTTTCAGGGCCTTGGCCATCATAATCGTGAGGAAGCAGAATAACAAGCCCAGTTTGACAAAGCCACTTAGACTTGTCACTGCTCAGAAACTGATCAAATATAACTTGAGCCCCATTGGAAAAATCACCAAATTGAGGATTTATAGTTTTGGTACCACAGAGGTAGAACTGAAGATTTTTGTTCTATAGTCGTGGTAGAAGTAAAGAGCTTCTTGTCAATAAAAAACAAAGTGCAGACATAGATAATCAAGAAAAAATAATAAATAATACTTGTTCATATACCATTTTACTTTGCACGAACATAGAAAGCACTAACTGCATTAATCATGGTCAAAGATATGTGGACCAATTACTTACCTATTTTGTCTACAAGTCCATATAAGCTTGGACCAATAACATTAGGATTCAAAAGGTTTAATGGCTCCAAGATAATTAGGATTTAAAGGGTTTAATAGCTCCAAGATAAAGCCATGGACAAGGTACACCGTTTAATCTTTCACCAAAGAAAATTAATATTAATTTGGGCTATTTAAGTAGGCAAACAATACAAACATGTTATACCCATAAATAGAGAAAAAGGAAAAAGAAAAAAAACTATCACCATTTTAGATAGTGTTGCATGTATTTATTCATCCACTAAGAATTGATGTATTATTAGCTTCATTTTATTTCCTTTTTGTGTAAGAGAATGCATATTAATGTTTTAAAGGAAATAATGCACAACCATAAAATTATTAACAATTAACATATGTTAATATGTTGATACTAAAACCAATGAACACCAGACTAATATCCAATAATATTGTAACATGAAAAACAAATACCATCATTAATACACTGCCATTGCCATCATTTGGGTGATTAAACAACAGATAAATACCAAGATTAACAGCGTAATCCACTTCAAACCCTTACCAAATCAAAAAATATATTCTAATCATATAAGAAGTAAAGGCACCAATATTTTTTTATGTAATTCAACAATGATAACAAACTTGGTCAATCAAATCTAGATTTGAAATTGCCCAACCTTTTATCCTATATGCTTCAAGGACTTCTTCACAATTATTACAACAATCTTCATCTGCCTGCAGTAACTAATAAGAAGAAATAAGAACTTGAAAAGACAAACCATTATCAGTTAAGTAAAATAAAACTTCTTCAAATGGGAATGAGGGAAGCAAATTTCATCTACATGCAAAATGCCTATCATGAGGTTCATCATAAATGATACTCAAAAAGAAAATTAAGTTGCTCGAGAAGGACAACCACTGCAATCAAATCAAACATTCAAATGTTCAAAGCCAGTTATCCTTTTGTGTGGTGACTTCTTCTTTCCCTGCAAGCACGTTTGAGCATACAATTGCAGATGATTATCTGATTCAAGCAAAAAACATTAGTTAGTATTCAGCAAGGCAACCTCTCCTGCATATATTATCTCATACGCACACTTTCAAGGATCTGAACAGGATTTCCAAAATACAAAAGTATTAACTTCTCTTCTCCTATGTGGTAGCATATAATTCCAGTATCAGTAAGACCAATGAAAATCAAATTTTCTCATTTCACATTCCTCTGTTGCAAGTAAACCCAAACAAGGAACTAAAATAAAGCAATACTGGTGATAAAGTTGGAGTTTGATGACATCTTTATAGGTAATGTACGGCTTCAAAGTATGAAAATCAATGTTGTCGACATCCAAATTCCAAGCATAGAAAACGAGGCACATGGGATTTAACAAATAGCAAAATGATGTGAGATTTCAATTTTAACCTAAACCTGCAACCACTAAAAGTTGTAATAGTTAAGTAAATTTTGAAATCTACACATACCTGATGCATCATAGCACTAGCACTAACCATTCATGGACCCTACAATTCCTCCCTGCATTAATAAGACAACTAATTAAAAAACTTGTTAGAACTCTGATGCCAGAGCATCATTTCATGAAAATAACAAAGGGTAGTATCTTGCAACCTTTCCATCTAGTCTCTTTCACTTGGCTCTTCATCATCTCAAACAGTTCCGGTCCCTGAGCCGTTGCGACTGTGATAAAAAATCAAGTGGTTCAGATTCAAAAAAAATCTTGTAAAACTTTTAGATGATTATAATTCTTTTTATTCAGTCTATGTGCTCTGTTTGGTTGCTAAGAAACATAAACGAAAAAGAAACTAGAATCTAAAAGAAAAAACAAAAATTCCTTTATCTAATTTTAAAAAAGAAAAAAAAAGAATTTCTAGCTAGCTTTTTCCAATCGGGGAAAGCATCGAATGCCTTATGGAAAAATACTTGTGAATTTCCACAGTAAAAAGTTTCCCCAAATTCCACGTCAAATAACAAAGATTGAAAGAGAGAAAATGAAAATCCATCCGTATGGTAGAGCTATAACAGACACTTCGTGCAAGAGGGATAGAAATCGATGGAAGCAAGCAGTACCTTGAGCTTGACTGCAACCGCCTTTCCTCCAAGACAGAGATCTCCCTTTCTTCCCACTCTTATCGTTAAGGCAATTTGCAGAGTTCCATGGCCAAAAAATCGAGTGGGAAGGCAGCGAAAAGGCTGGGCATGCTTTTATGGGCAATGGGAGCTGGCCTTTGCCGGATATGGCCAGATTTCCGATGAGAGGCTTAAGTTGCATGGGTTCTTTAAAGAGAGGAGAGGGAAGAAAAGGGAGAGAAGGGTCGGGGGAAACAGGGAAGAAGAAGAAAAAAATAAAATAAAGGGATTTTGATTATTTCCTAAATTTTTTTAACATATTTTTAATAAATTGAAATACTAATTGTGACAACAAACTTAAAATTCTATCACAGTTATACTAAATGTATGGGCAGAAAATTTTCCTTTTAAATTTTTGAGTCAAAATGTTCAGTCTCATCTGAATTTTAGGTGTTATTACGACAGGATGACTGTCATAATTAACAATTTATTCAAATGTGACAAAAACAGGTCGTCACAGAATATTGACATATTTTTATATTAATTTTTCTTCCATGAATCTGTGACAATATACACCCATTTCCTTCACAGATAGGATCAAAAAATTCAAATTTTGTTTGGCTCTAAAAAATTTATGACCATTAGTGACACCACCTTGTGACGAGGTAAAATCCGTCACATTTAATGTACAATAAGTGACAGTGAGGCTGTTTCTATCACTTTAGTCCCTACTTTTGTGACGAGTAGGCGTCGATCACAAAGAATTCTGTCACAAAAAGGCCGTTTTTCTTGTAGTGGGCCATGGAAGCTTCTCGAGCTGCAGTTAGTAGTGGCATCTCAGTTGTGAGTTATTTAATTATTATTAGTTTTTGGAGATTTTTCTGAAAATAAAAAGGGAAACTTCTTGCATTCTTGAATTTTATGTGATAGCTCACATGGTATGAGTTTTTGAATTCTCACTGTTTGTTCTTGCATTTATGGAAGTTGGAACTTTTTTTTTTTGCCTTGCAAGGAGAACTTGTTACTGCAAGTTTGAATGGATTGGGAGAGATACCCTAGATAAGATTATTTCATGTTTGATCAGCTATTTGATGGGTTTCTAATTTTTCTTTTTTTATTCATTGTTTTTCTACTTAATCTTGATACGAAGCTGGAGATTGTGGTAGCTACCCCAGGCGTTTTTGAGATGTTGTTCTACAACAGCTGGTAGATGATAATCCAGCAACAATCTTCGGAGTAATAATTCTGTACTTATATATGTGGATTTTCTCACATTTTAATTATTAGCAATATTGTTTGTCTTTTCCTTTTTGTGCTATTCGGTTTTTTTATTATTGTGGCCTCTTAGGCAGGGTTTTTGGCCCAAGAATGCACCGAAACTTGATGCTTATAAAACTTGATCCATGTTTTTTATAGCTTACTCTATGAACATAGATTTGTCTTTAGTCGTTGAAGTCATAGAAAAATGTGCCTTTGAGGTTACATGTTCATGATGAAATACATCTATGTTTTACAGAACCTTTTATATAAATCATGTTTGCATTCCGCTTTTTCTTTATTTTTTTTCTTTGATCCTGTTGAATGCATTTAGTGGCCAATAATTTAGCTAAACTGAAAGTTTTTTGGACTATGAAAGGTGCCATGAATAAGTTTCAGTTATATTTTCCTTAAAATTGTTTTGCTCGACTATTTCTGAAGCTGCCAAGTACTATGCTAATTAGGACTATATTAAATGTTTAAGATGCCAACAATGCATTAAATTATTGTTGCGTCCAAGTTCATCATTAGTGCTTCTATGGTGAATGTAAGAATTTAGACTTGTGAAATGACATCTTTTTCTAAATTTTAGATAAGCTACATAATAATCTGTGAATAATATTATGGTCTCTCTCCTTCTCTATATACATATATCATACTTTATTTATAAAGCGCGGTTGTGGCCCGATAACAGTAACTGTCATTGTCCATTGTTTTTGTCTTTTCTGCATGTGAGAGTAGTTACACATTAGTCTTTCTCATTAAGCTTGCTATATTGACACGTCATCTCTGTTTGTTAGAAATCTGTTAGCAGAGTTAGTTGCTGAGCTGTTATGTTAACAGCTCACATGCAATAGCTCACATAACTCTCGTGTGTTGTAACTTCTATCAGCTTGCACATATATAAGTGACTAAAGCTGAAGTCTCATTTGTACAATTAACACAATTACAATATACATTTTACATTTCTTCGATTCTCTCTTTCTCTTCTATATTTTTTCTCTTTCTTCTTCCGCAAGTTGCTTTGTTCTTACTGCATAAATAAGACTTCGTTTCTTTTCAAGTTTATTTGGTGGGTCTAGCTTGAGGAAGAGCTATTTTGGTCGTCGATTTTTTTAGTTCCTGAATGCAACCATCGTCATTTCTTTTAATGTTTTTTGGTGGGCTTGCGAGGGTTTCTCATTTAGCTTCAGGTGTTAATAGTATGTTTGGCTGTCTATTGGCCTTTTCGCAGTAATTTTTTTGAGAGGATTTGATCTGGGTTTTTAGTTTTTGTTTTTTTGTAATCGAGTAAGAAATAACATTGTTTTGTTGCTGAGTGTTTCGAAGGTCATAAGGGTGTTTGGAGAATGTGGGTTTCTTTTTTGGTGGCAAGGCCATTATTGTTGGAGGGCTTAGTTTTTAATCCCTGTCCATAGTTTGTTGGTTGTCTGTTTGTTTCTTTTATTAAGACGATAAGTATGGTTCATCCCATGAAGGAATGAATTTCCTCATACATATTTTAGTCATGACTACTAGAAAAGTGAGCAGTTGCTACAAGCGTTTTTTGTAGCAAATTCGCTGTTTTTGTAATTGTTTCATATTTAGCTACAAAATAAGTTCGTGGGTACGTCGTAGCAATTGGTGCATGATTAATTGTCTACAGCTACAAAATTTTTTGGACTCGTAGCTAATAATGAACAGTAAATAAACCATACTCAACCATGGTTAAGCCTTTTTTTCGTAGCTAATGAGGGATTGTTCAGCTACGAAATCTGTTGTCACTGTTTACTTTGAGCTACGCCATTGATTATGTAACTGTTTTACATTAGCTACACGTAATATTTGTCACTACCATTAGCTACAACATATTATTTGTGAATTTTGGTTAAAAGCTACAAAATTAAAATTGTAGTCAAATGTAGTTGTCTGGATATTTTTGATCAAATGCTACGATAATATATATTGTAGCAATCCATCATGAGGGACCAAATTTGTGTTTGTCAAAGAAATTCACCAGCTACGAAATTAAATTTATCTGTAGCTATTGTTATTTTATGATACAATTTTGTGGCTATATATGAAAACATGATATATTTCCAATTAGACATTGAGATTTCCACCTTCAATATTCAGAAACAATATATACATCCACTCAAGCATAAAATAAACAATACTAACCAAAATACACACAGTCATTCAAGTGTAAAATTTTATACATATTAGAGTACTTCCAGCATCTACATCTGTCACCACATGTTCATCATTTTCCACCCTTACATAACAAAAAAGTAATGGGTATATCCAGGTTAGGTTAAGTTTCCAGCTTCACAGATCCAGCTAGTAGTGGCTGCTAAAAATGTCTAAGTACCCTAAGTCAAGTATCCATACAAAATATTTGAAGCTTAGAACTTCATCATGACACTTGTATAGTCTAACCATCAAGCATTGTCAGATTCATATAGCATATTAAACTATCCATCAAAATATATACATATGTCCTAAAGATAATTACCATTTAGAGTTTAGAGTTTTTACTGGTATATAATCAAAATATGTGGGAAGACCCTATCATTCTTAAAGTACCCTTCCAAGCTAATTTTCCTTAATCAAACAGCTGCATCAGGTTCATGATGGCCTGAATCTGCAATCAATGATAATATATCAAAACAGTTAATACATTGACAAGTTATGTTTCATTCACTTACTGCAAAACTATACCATTTTCTTTTTTCCCATACATTCAAGTATGAATATATTAATACATACAGATCTATTTCAAAATTAGGGACTTTACCAAAGTTTGTTGTGAAGTGTGGATGTGATCCTTCCAGCTCAAGCAGTTTAGCTTCCATTTTAGCTTTAAATTTTTCAAACAGTGTTTGAGATCTGTTTTCTATCGCATCTTGTCGAGCCCTTAATTCTGCAACCTCTTTCTCCAATTCTGCATTCCTTCTTTCAGCTGCCTCTGCTCTCTCTAATGTTTCCCTTCGTTGTTGCTCCCTAAGCATTTCTGATTTTGAAAGGCGCTTACCACCCGGGCAACCAAAACGCAAATTACCAGCCTTTTGAGGTAAAACAGTGTCAAATATATCATCTATAGTCATTGTACCCCTTTCAACTTCAGCTTGCAATTGCAATTCTCTTAATTTTTCCTATAACAATGTCAAATGAAATTCATAATTGTATAATAAAGAGCACTGATAATGAACTATAAATGTATGAACTATAAATCTTACATAAATTTGCTTTGATTGTTCATCAACCCATTTGTTATTTTTCTTGCTAAAATGTGTCTCATACCAAAGCTGAATTCTATCAACTTCGTCATCTTCTGTACTATTCTGAAAATGATAAAGTATTCACATATATTAAGATCAGCAGCAATGACTTAAGTATATTGATCATGTATGTGACAAACTGGTTTTTCTATGATATTGTTATTTTTTCCTCATAATTTGCAAATAATATGTTATATCCAAGACAAGAAGTGTGTGTAAAGGACAATAAAATTTATTATTGAACAGAATAGGCATATACTAACCATTTCAGCAGACACTCGAGCGAACGACTTAGTTCCAGAACAATGATTTGTCATTCGTAAAGCCCTATTTTTCTTATTCACTAAACTTCTTTTCTGTCAATTCAAAAGTGAAGTAAACATTTTAGCACATATTGTAATTTGTTTTCTCATCTTTGTTTCTGACTATAAATAAACAAAGATGCATCAACTTTACTATAGAGAAATACCATATGGTGAAGAAACATGCTGAATCTTATCAAACCAAGCATGGTTGAAGATAATAATAGATTTTGTTATTTTTTAAGAAGATAAACATTCCAATGATCAAGGAACTGCTTATTATGATAAAAGAATGCTGTCTAATGGCTTTAGAGAAGAGACTTCTATAAACTAGTAGTGCTCTGCCATAAATATCAGAATTCAGAATTGTTGGGAAGGGAAAATGGAGGAACCTTGTTCTGGAATATGGAATTTTAAGAAATGGAAATACCAATTATGTTGAGAATGTTGATTTATAAGTGGGCAGTTACGTGCAGTCTAAGCTATCTTTATCCTTGACAATAAAATGTATTTCTAATGCTCTATACTTGCTGCCCTATTCTGATTTGAACTGTTCTAAGAATACATGTTAGGCTATGAATATTGTATAATGAATCTAGTGAAATGGCATCATCCAATAACTTGAACCACAATAATCCACAGTTATATTTAATATCTATCAAATACAATATATTAATGATTACATATTGTATTAGGGTTTAGTTCAAATACAAAAATGCAAAAATATAACACTAACTTAAATATTGTGTTTTGTTTACCATATATTACAATAGTTTTATTTGATCCATTATAAGAAGCAGTAGCTGCATACCTTGAATTCAGGTGATGAGAAAAAATCACATAGCCATTTCCACTCCTTTTCATTTACACCTTCCTTCGGCTTATTACGAAGAGCTTCTCCCTTTGTCTTGAACTTGAGAAAGTGTTTGTGAAGCCTATAGCGATAGCTTCTATACTGTCGATTCATAGATGCAAATATTGCTTCTGTGTAATACTCTTCCTCATTATCCATCTTAAAATTGTCCTAGATAAGATAGACAATCAATCAACATATGAAATGAAATTTTCCTAAGACAAATCAGTCCCATTTAGAAGAAAAATTTATAAATAAAATACTTGATATGGTACAAATTTATTACAATTTGTACCTTAAGACGATCTACCAGTCCGTCTTTGCAAGTTTTATCAATTTTATTCCATCCTTCAACAGTAAGTGGTGCAAAACTGCGTACAATCATTCCATTGGCAGCAGTCATCATTTCAGAATAATCCCCAACTGGTCTCATCATGTCCTTACATATTTTAACTTTCACTTGTTCACCCTGTTGCTTCTTCTTCGTCAGTTCAACAGCAATGGTTTTCCCACGTCTCTTGTAAGTATTTCTGGCTGCCACTGAAAAGCAATGTTGCCCAAAAATCAGTTTCTACAGAGTCTACCTAAATTAACTGTATTAATATGACAAATTTTTTTAGTTTTATTATTGCATACATGATCTAGTTCACTTTCTTTTATATCATCAAAACAATTACGCGTTGCAATGTGTGAAAGTAAATTACATTAAGATATACTGGTTTACCATCATTCTCCATTTCTTGTGGATTTTCATTGATGTTAGCTGCTGCACTTTCAGCTGGTGGCTGTGGATGTTCGTTGCTGTTAGCTTCTGCACTTTTAGCTGGTGGATGTGGATTTTCATTGATGTTAGCTGCTGCACTTTCAGCTGGTGGCTGTGGATTTTCATTGATGTTAGCTGCTGCACTTTCAGCTGGTGGCTGTGGATTTTCATTGCTGTTAGGGGCTGCACTTTCAGCTGGTGGCTGTGGATTTGCAGACACTTGGTTCGCTGATCTTGTTCTCATTAGAAATTCATTCTCTTCTCTTGTATCTGAGTCATATGTGTCTGAGTATATTTCATAACCAATTATTCAGAGTAACTTATATAATATCAAACTACCATTTAGTTGAATAATACAAATACACCAGGTTTATATTACCGTTGTTTCCATCTTCGTTCAACTCTGATTCGCTGCTAGGATTGTCAGACTCTGAACTTCTACTGGGATGTTTAAGTTCAAATAGTGATCTTACTATTTTTCTCGGGCTTGATCGAGTCGCAATAGACCCCCCTCTTCTTATTCTCCGTCCTCTACCTCTAGCAACTGATTTGTCTGTTCCACAGCTTTCAATGTTAAAAAATACAAACATTTTTATTTACCTTGAGTATAAATAAATATAGTAAATGGTGGTTCCAAAAATGGATCCTTCATTACCATTGCTGTCCAACATAATTGGGATGCTAGGAATTGCTGGTTCTAGGGGTACTGTAGGGGTTGTAAGTTCTAAAGGTTGTATTGCTTTGTTCCTAGGGCTTGATCTAGTCGCAATATACCCCCCTCTTCTTATTTGCTGCACTCTACCTCCACTATTTGATTTGTCTGTGCCACAGCTTTCTATGTTAAACAAATATACAAAATAAACCCTAATAAATGGTGTTTCCAAATCTGGAGTGTTCATTACCATTGCTGTCCAATTCGTTTTGGATGCTAGGAATTGCAGGTTCTAGAGGTCCTGTAGTGGTTGTAAGTTCTGAAGGTGATATTGCTTTGTTCCTAGGGCTTGATCTACTAGCAATGTACCATTTTTTCCCTCTTAGTTGTCCTCCTCCTCGACCTGCACATTTTAGTGGTGTGTGCCTTTAATCAAACCATGTAATAATATGTATTGACACTTAAGCAATTTGTGTAATGTATACCTAATTTTGTCATAGTTGCTGCATTTGGTACCTTCTCAACTTTAATTCTCGCTGTGCGTACACCTATCACATCAAACATATATATATTAATATTCATATTAAGAAACTCAAGCTTAATTAGTAACTTCAATATTTCACAATCAACAAAGTTAAGTTGAGAGTAAAGCATAGATTCATTGTATTCTTTTTGACCAATATATGGTTATACTTCTATGCATTAACAGGGTATAAGCTGCACAAGTTCTATAGAGCATGCACATATTAATACAATTATCCAAAAACTCTCCCTCTACCTTCTCTACCTTTTTTCTAAACCGAAAAAAAATAGCCAAAATGACATGGATTTGAAATTTTAGATAATATATTTCTAATCCCAAAAACTGAGATAAAAATGTTAAAGTAAGAATGTGAGAGAGAGAAATCAACCATGTCCAAAGTAAAATTATGCTGTATGTTTTGTATTACAACTGTTTTCATGCACTGCTGAAATGTAAGGACTGATAAGCCATGTATTTCTACCTGGATATTAAGTTTTCTAATGTAATGTTTTCGACCAGTTTGTGGTCCTCAAAATGTAATTTATATTGCCTAATTGTACTTCATACATTGGTCACTTAACATTTTATGTTAACAAGTATATGACAAATACAATATTTCGATATTGTATGTATTGGAAAACTATACTTTATATGAAATGAAGAACAGTAAAGTAAGTGGGAAAGTAATTGGGAAACTATACTATAAAATTGATCACTATAATAATATTGATAATACTTTTCGTGGCTGCAAGTGGACTGAATACAGTAAAACCATAACGGCTTTTAGGATCTTCAGATTGGCTCCCACCTGATTTTGAAGAATATCCTCCACACTGTGTAGCTGCCAATTGTTTCCTTGGTGAACTTATGGTCGGTACCTCTATTTCTTTCCCCTTCAACTTACCTTGCATCGACCTCGTCATTGCTTACACTATCCAGTGATAACAAAGCAAAATACATGTTATCTAAGAATACATGTTAGCTAAGAAGCAAAATACACGTTCTCTAATAATACATTAAACAAAAACCCAAAATACATGTTATCTAATCAATTTCTTACATAAAATTACAATATAATTAATGTTGTTGATCAACAAAGTATTTCATGCCAACTAATATAATGCAATGAACATACTAATATACTTATTGTAAGGTAGTAAAATACATATTAATTATTAAAAATTGTATTCTCAACAATGTCAAACGTTTTTGGACTTCACAACATCTATTCATCATTATCATCTCCACTGGACAGCAAACGTATATCATCATCATCAGCTATTCCAACTTCAATATCAACAAGTATATGATCCATGTTCTCCCTATGCAACAAAATTTGATCTTCATTATCCAAGGTTACATTGTCGTCCTTTCTATTACACTCTCCTTGTTGATATGGATCAGCTGCCTCTGCTGTATTTTCAGCTTCCATTTGGCCATTGTAAAAATTACGCTGTTGTATCCTTTCAACCACTTGCCAGTCTCTACCCAACTTGACATCATTTACATAAAAAACCTCTTCTGCTTGGCTTGCTAAGACAAATGGGTCATCCTTATACCATGTTCTTGTAACATTGACGCTTACAAAGTTAAACGCATCTACATTAATTCTCTTCTTACTGCCAACGTCCCACCAATCACACTTGAAAATCAGGATTTTGTTATTTCCCATATACGATAACTCTATGATGTCATGCAAAACACCATAAAATCTAATTTCTTCCCCATTATGCTCTCCCTGTACAACAACTCCACTACTTTGACACTTCCTATGCATCTCTCTCTCCTTAGTGTGAAACCTATGCCCATTGATAATGCACCCACTATATCGTATAACCCGCTTGGCAGGACCATGAGCTAACTTGAGAAGCTCTCTAGCAATGTCGTTGGATCCATCAATTTCTATTCGCACAGCCTGTACAAACTGCCAGCTTAGTTACACAAATTCGCCAAACTTTAATACACAAAAATCATTGTATTATTTACAAATAAATGACCAAAGTAATACTCACCTTTTGTAGGAACCAATTAGGGAACTCATTGATATGTATGCTGTACACATCGGTCTCATGTTGTCTTTGAAGCTCCTCTATATGTTCTCTACAGTTTTTTTAGAGTATAAGGCAAAGTCAATAATTAGTGCCTTAATGAATGGCTGAAATTAGTTACAGCTTATTACACTATAAATATTAACTTACAGTAGATATGGTTCAACTTCGACACAGTTTTTCAAGACATACCACTGCACTGTTTCCCAATCTTTTATGTTGAGTTCATCAAAGATTGCTCTTCCTAAAGGGCGAAAAGATTGAGCAAATACAGGTAAACATTCTAATACGGGGGCATTGAGTCCTCCATCATCATTTCTTTCGGGTCTATTGAATATCGTCTCAACATCGTCATAGTACATTGAACAAAATGTCAAACATTCATTGTCAATGGAACCTTCGGCAATAGAACCTTCTGGACGAGCCTTGTTACGCACATACCCTTTAAGTTTGTGCATGTACCTATCATAACACACATACGCAGCTATATAATATAAGGTAATGTTATATTGTTATTAACTCTATGCGAACAGTGAGGAAATATTGTATTACCTTTCAAACGGGTACATCCAACGAAATTGTACTGGTCGAGCTAGTAGTGCCTCATTTGCTAAATGAATTGGCAAGTGGACCATTATATCAAAGAAACTAGGAGGAAATATCTTTTCTAGTTTGCACAAAATTACAGCAATATCGTTGTCTAGTCGTTCCAATACTTCTACATGCAACGATCTAGATGTCAAATCTTTAAAGAAAGAACTCAATTGAATTAGCACTTCACTTACATCCTTTCTTAAACATCCATGCAATGCTAGAGGCAGGAGACGCTGTAGGATCACATGACAATCATGACTTTTCAGCCCATTAATCCGACAATCCTTAGTCTTGACACATGAAGAAATATTTGAAGCATAACCATCTGGCAGCTTCAATGTCTTTAAAAACTTGCACACAATCAGCTTCTCTTTGTTATCCAGTACATAACATGCATGCGGAATACAAGTTGATCCATTCATGTATATTGGGTGCAGCTCTGGCCTTATACCCATAGACTTCAAATCAAGCCGAGCATTGTAAGTGTCATTTGCTTTACCTTGAATATTCATCAAGGTTCCAAGGACACTATCACATACATTCTTTTCAATGTGCATCACATCCAGATTGTGTCTAATTGTAAGGGTTTTCCAATAAGGCAGTTCAAAAAAGATACTTTTCTTTGTCCAATGTAAGTGGATCGCAGGTCGTTTTCTCTTTGTAGAAAAAATCAGCGTCTTACCAAAAACTGGTTGTTGGACATGGTTCAATTGATCCAAAACTTCATCACCATCTAATCTATTTGGTTTAACTCTATGCTATTTTCCATCAAGCCACTTAGCTTTACGCCATTTGTGGTCACTTTTGAGGAAACGTCGATGGCCCATGTAGCATATCTTCTTCCCATGTTTCAAGGACATGAAATTTGTATTATGATTACATACAGGACAAGCTAATTTTCCTTTCGTAGACCACCCCGAAAGGTTTGCATATGCAGGAAAATCATTAATGGTCCACAATAAAGCTGCATGGAGTTGAAAAGTATCCTTCAAAGAAGCATCAAATGTTTTTACTCCAACATGCCACAGCTCATTCAACTCCTTTATTAATGGTTGCAAGAAAACATCAATGTCATTTCCCGGTGATTTTGGTCCTGGAATGAGTAATGACATCATTATAAATGGATCCTTCATACATCTCCAAGGTGGACGGTTGTAGGGGACAAGAAAAACTGACCATATACTATAAGTCTTGCTCATATTGTCGAAAGGATTAAATCCATCGGATGATAGACCAAGTCTCACATTGCGCGGTTCACTAGCAAATGACTGATGTTGTTGATCAAATCTAATCCATTCATAAGAATCTGCCGGATGCCTCAAAACACCATCAATGACACGTTTTTCTTTATGCCACCTCATATCCTCCGCTGTGTTTGTTGTCATGAACAACCTTTGCAGCCTTGGTGCCAATGGAAAATAACGTAAAACCTTAAAAGAAACTTTCTTACCATTTTGCGCATCAAATTTATATCTTGCCGAGCCATAAGTAGGACATTCTTCAACTAATTTCAGGTCATTCCAATATAATACACAATCATTCCTGCATACATCTATCTTCTCATAACTAAGACCCAAATCACGAATTATCTTTTTGCTGTGATAGTAAGATTTAGGGACATGAGCATCATTAGGAAGAACTTTCTTAAGAAACTCAAGCAACATATCAAATGATTTATTCGTCCATCGATTGAGCAACTTCAAATGGAGTAAGTTGACAATAAAAGACAACTTAGACACCTTATCACAGCCATGGTATAAATCTTGAGTTGCATCCATGAACAACCTAGTAAATGAATCCTCCGTTGGACAATTATGAAGCGATCCAGCATGCAAATCAAGTAACAAATCCATTGTCTCATCAATATCGTCCTCCAAATCAGTGTCCATATCCCCGCCATCATTACTAATACAATCCAATTCATCATCACTAGATTCAAAATGTTCCCCATGATGTACCCAAGGGTTGTAATTACTAACAATTCCATAAACGAACATGTGATTTTGAACTTGTCTAGGAGTCCTCTTAGAAAAATTGTTACACTTTAGACATGGACATCGAATACTATCTCCACAATCAGCATTTGCGATGGCAAAAGTAAGAAACTCCTTAACTCCCTTAATATATTGTGGATGTGATCTACTATGTAGTTTCATCCAATTCCTATCCATCTTATATTCCTCAAAGAGTAAAAGCAGTAGCAAAAAATTAATATGATTCCCGGTGAAATGTAATAGATAAGCAAAAACAAGACCCTAACACTTAGGCTATAGACAGCAAATAATAATGGATGTAATAAGGTAATCTATATTTATAGAGTTTCATAAAAGCTTACAAAAAAAAGCTGAAAAATTTATTGAAGCTGTGATTGAGAAGCCTACTTAGTCTATATTATTTAAGCCATTATTGTACAATGGAATGCTATTAGTCTAATGGAAGTAGAAAGCATGCAAAAGGAATGGCATTGTTTAATTAATGTTGAATCCAAATATTTGCTACTTCTTTAACAAAATTTGAGTATTCCTACGTATAGAATTAGTTGTCATTAACCAAAGATGATTATTACTATGTATATAAATCAATGTCAATGCAGTTAATGAGAAGCAAAATAAAGTTATGCCTATTGTGAAAGAAGAACAGTTGAGTCAAAGTGATCAGTTCAAAATATGTGAAGCCACAAAAAGAAAGACAAAAATCAGTCTTGAGTCTAAATATGAAGAAATAAAGGCATGCAGAAAATGCTTGCATTGATGCCTAAGGTTCGGATTGGGAAGGAGGTAGTTCAATTAAATTGAGGAAATTATTAACTCAACAAAATTATTTGTACAATGTTTTGATCAAGTGATTTCTAGGATTGTTTTGCATACCTTTTATTATGTTTCATTCGTTTCTGGCTACCACTGATTTTTTATTTGTAATATAAGTAGAGCAATCCATAAATAAATATTTATCCAAATTAGAAAAGCAATTTAAATCACAAACTAATTAATGTTATATGTGAGTATTGGAAAGGAGGTTGTTCTTTGAAATTGAGGAATCAACTAATTATGGTTTGCCTACATTTATACAATTATTTGCAAGTCTATCCTTTTAGAATTTTGTGTTTTTTGTCTTACTTTCAATTACATTGTTTGTATTTATTTTCCTTAGTTTCTGTACTCATTAAGGCTGTGATTCGTAGGATAGAAAAAATGAAATGATGGGGAAGGAAAGATGGGAACCAAAAAGTAAATGAGGAAATTTTGGTTGTTTGTTTAGAAGAAAATAAAAGAATGATAGAAAAGTAGAGTCTCTTTGCAAATTGTTAGACTTTACCATCCATAATGATGGTTAATGAGGGGTGAGTTGTGTGAGTTTTTGAAGTAAAGAAGTTGCATTTTTGAAGAAGAGATACATAATGTGGAAAAGACAAACCAAGGATATAGCTAATCTATTGTGTTTTCTATAAATAAATTAATGCACTCTATAATTTTTGACTGAAAATTGCAAAGCAGAGGAAACAAAAACAGCTAGCCCATTGTTAAGTAATATTTCAACCAGTAAACCACAGCAGCCAAGCAAGAATTTTGTACACAAGACAAACACATAAACCCACACATAAAAAAGAAAAAGGAAAAAAGAAAATAAGAAAAAGGCAGAAGTAAAAGATAAAGAAAACAAAAAAAAAAGAAAAGACATTCATGGATGTGAATATTCTTTGAAAGAGACCCCATTGATATAGGCAGGTGATTACCTTTGTTTGCAAACAAAATTTGGAGTGTAATTAAAATTTTCTGTCATATTCAACTTTACTATAATTTCATGATTTAATAGATTCAGAGAAGAACATGTTCCTCATTAAAATTTAAGTGAACAATACATATAGATGTTGGTTGTGCAAAATCCAAGTGAGATAATATATCAAACATTTAGTACATCACTTGAATTTAATCCATGAGATTTTCACAATAAAACATTAGGATAACAAACATCATGCATAGAAACAAACTTGTTGCAAGAATAACATAGGCTTAATAAACGACATGCTTGATTGTTCATGAGACTAAGAGTGATAAATATGTAAGGGAATGTACTCAAACACATCTAGCTAATTAAATTATTAATTTCATAATAAAATATTTACCTTGAGTATACTTTTGTTTTTTTTTACATTGGGGTGGGAGATTACCATGTATAAATTAAGTAATTAAATGAATGATAATATATACAAAGGAATAGTATAACACTATCCACTGCATTATAATCCACTCCAAGATAAAAAATACAAGAAATGAAAAATATTATACTTAGTTACAACTACAGCTGCCCCTATGGCTTGTATATCAGAGGACAAAGTACTGAGCTGTTTACACATTAATGTTTAAAAACTCAAGCAGACCTTATAGTTTTAATATGTATGTGGAGAACCTTAATCAGCCAGAGCTACCAAAGAGACTCGTGAGCCTTTTAATCTAGCCAGGGTCAAGAACAGTAGTAGCTGAAATTAATTCAGTAGGGAAATTTATGTGGAGGATCTACTAATTAAAGAGCTTCTTTAAATAGAGGCATATAAGATTTGTACATGGTTGCAACTCCTTTATTAATCTCTTGTATACTGTGATAAACTAAGGGATCTACAAAACTGTTGAGTCCTGGTTTGGTCATACTTTAGGCAAGTGGTTTCTGTGAGGCTAGTAAATGCCAACACCTCTTCTAATTTTTCTTCTAATTTTTTTTAAACCGGTTCATTGAAGAGCTTGTATTTTACAGCTATATTTAAGTGGTCTCTGGGATACTAGTAAATGAGAAGACTTCTACCAGTTTATTTATCATTTTCCAAAAACCAAATAGAAACATATGGTTACCAGTTTTATATGCTCAACAAGTTTGAAATTATACGAAAACAATTACATGTTATAGAATGTAGGGTACGTAATAGAAAACATAGCATCTCCATTTACCAATCCAAACCATAAAAAATCAAAAACAGTAAATAAAGGACCTAATAAACAAAGGAGAAAATAGATTAATACAAAGATAAATATCCAAAATGGGGAAATAACTAACATTCACCTAGAAAATTTGCTGGGTTCTCGAATATATGAGGTGCTGCACTTTGATCTCTGAAAAGGATCTTCGTCTGGGTGGCGTCGACAATCACAGCTGCTGGTAGGAGTTGGAAAGGCTGAACAATGCAGATCTAAGTTTGGAGCCTCCGGTAGCAATATGTTCTTTACGGTGAAGCTGATGACTTGAGGAAGCTAGTGGAGGAAGCAAAACGATGGTGTTGGTTTCCTACTTTCCACCATTTCAGCTCTCAATCTCCCCTGTCTATTTTACACTTTGATCGTTTGAGACACTCCGGAGTAGGTGGAGGTAGAAGGGGGAAAATTAAATTGGTCAAATAAAAAACAGGACATAAGTTTTGTATATTTACAAAACTGCCACCGGTTTTAGTTTAGGTACAAAATTTTTTGTAGGTGTTCATATTATATTTGAGCTACAAAATTTTTTGTAGCTAAAATACAATATTACACACAAACTTAAGTGTTTGTAGCAAAAGAACATTACATTTATAATTTTGGAAGGAGGGAAATTTTGCCGCCTAAAAAATTGAGGTTTTAGTTACAAAATTGAGCTACAATGAATATTTTGTAGCTGATTTGTATGAAATTTTTAGTGATTAGCTACAAATTTGGAGAATGTGAGAAAAAATACCATTTAGCTAAAAATCAATATTTTTATGGCTAAAATTTGTAGCAACTGCTCACTTTTTTTTTGTAGTGTTAACTCCACAATAGAATTTGAATTACATGTTCATCTTTTGGATTTCTACAAAACAAAAAAGAACATTAGAAATAATAAATAATATAAAACATAACTCATAAAATGTTTCTATAGATTGTTCCATTCCTGCATTGCATACCTGTTATCATAAGAAAGAGAATGAAGATCAGGAGTACTGTAGATGATTTTTATTGTTGGGTTGTTACTGCAAAGACAATTTTGATATATATTCTTAAATAATTTATAAACTTATATTCTCACGGCATCATCATTAATGGCATGCTAGTTATCTTAGTTTGAATGGCCTCATGATTTCCTAGCAAAAAAAAAAAAGAATGGCATCGTGATGTTTTTTTTTTATTTTTTTTTTTTTTTCACACAAATCTATAGAAATTTTCTAAAGATTGTTTAATTNCATTCCTGCATTGCATACATTTTTAATTCAATTAATCACAATGGTGATAAAAGTACATATAAATTATTTGATTAAGTTTGGTTGAATTATCAAATACTCTTATCATTTTATTCTTGCATAATAATTAATAAATTAAATTAATTAGTGGTGAATTTCATAGCTTTTACTCTTTATTATTGTTGAAAACTCATTGAAATTTGCTTTTATTTAATTTGCTTTAGTAATTTAGTTTTTAATTTAATTGTTTGATCCAAAAATCAATTTGAGTGTTCAAGTTAGTATTTAGATTTAATTAGAATAAGTAATCTAAAATGTTTTTGGATACGATACTTGGTTTGCTCTTAAAACCACTTTATTATTACTTGAAAACAATTTGTATACTTGCGAGTTAATTTTACCATAATAGGAAAAGGGAGAGAGATGAGGAAGATGGAGATATAAAGGGGGATAAAATTGGTTTTTTATATATGAAGTGGCTAAGGTAGTGACATGAATTAGTTTTTTTCAAATTGGTGACTTTTTTTTCATTAGTTTGGTTCACTCATAAGCATCCGTACAAAAAACCTTTAAAAAAAATTATCATGTTATGCATTTAGCAAGATTTTTAATTTAGTACACCGACTCGAGTTGGTATTGGACAATTTTATCATTTATCAAACATTTATTTATTTGGGTTTTACTATAATTTGTTAAGCTTTTATGGCTCATCGCATGTGTACAAAAAAGTAAACTAGCTTGGTTTAATTTCACTTTAATACTATATACTTTAATATGTTGCACATTGGATTTTTAAATTTAAAATGTTTCACCTTATGCTCTCAAATTAATTTCTAAACTGACTAACAAAAAGTTTAAAAATGAAAAAATTCTCATTAATCAATTGATTAATATTTTATCTCATCTTGTTTGTAAATTTAAAAAAACTATTAATTTTTTTAATTTTTAAACTTTTTGTTAGTCAAATTGAAAATTAAATTAATGTGAAATGCATTGTAAATTGAGGATTTTATGTAAAATATTTTAAACTTGCATGCTCAATTTGGAGCCTAGCAAAAGTAAAAGGTACTAAAGTTCAACTAACCCAATTAACTCTCACAAAGTACCCTAAGAGCTATATAATTTCATTCGCATGTTACTACTCCATGAAATTGTCAAATAAGAACCACATCTGTTTTGCATGACTTCCTTGAGAAATTAGGAGGTTCAAACCAAATGAAAAAGAAAACTTGGAGAAAAACAGCATCAAAATATTAGATTTTTAACAACCATGGCCTTGTAAAATATCCCTAATGAAGGCATCAAGGTTCTCGTCCGATGACCGACCTTTAGTAATTGCTCCATGACAAGCTTCTTGAAGCTCTTTTGCTCTTTTTCTCATCTCTTTCCCTTCCTTGCTCTCTAGATCCATAAACCTCTGCACAAGCTTTGAAATCTTATCTTTAGTCACCAAACCCTCAGTCTCTTTCTTAACATCATACCCAATCTTCCAATCTTCAACAATTTGCTTTCTGTTTTGGATTTGATCCCAAAATATTGGACAAGTCAACATTGGAACCCCAGAAAAAACAGCTTCCAAAGTAGAATTCCAACCACAATGTGTCCAAAATCCACCAATAGAAGGATGACACAACACCCTCAATTGGTCACACCAAGGCACAACCAACCCAATATCACTAAATGCATCTTTAAATCTAGAGGTATCCCCACGTGCCACCCACAAGTACCTTATTCCACAATTTTGTACACCACCAACAATTTCATCCATTTGGACATCTGAGACCGATAGAAAACTACCCATTGAGATGTAGAGGACAGAACTTTCAGGTTGAGAATCTAGCCATTGAAGATACTTGGGTTTAGAGCCATCATCAGCCGAATAAGCATTTTCATTTTCAAGCAAGAAATAAGGTATGCTTGGTCCAACAGGGTAGACAGGAACATAAATTTTGGCTCTCAATGCATCGATGACCTGAAATTCAAGCTCGTAGGCAGAAGTGAAGAGAAGGTATTGCGCTTTTGACACTTGATTAGCAGCTTCCAAGGCTCTGTCCAACACTTTTTGACCGTCAACATGGAACACTGGAAGATCTGCTAGTCGCGTCCTAGATATTCCAGGTATGTACTCTATCACCTCTTGTCCTATTTCTTTGGCATACATAAAAACAGAGATGCAAATGAAAAGCAATTTCAACGTTAGTAACTTCAATTTGATAATACTTGGAAAAAAATTAAAATACAAAACTTCAATATGATAAACTTTTCTTTTTCTTTCATTTTCTCAAAATTCAACGTGATAATTAAAAATATGAGTAATATCCTCCTAAGTTAGGACATATTTTTCAGTTTGCTTACGAAATTATGATTTTTTTTCTTCATATTGTCATATTGCCCCTTATCTATTATTTTTGTATTACTTTAATCCAATTAGCTAGACAAATTTCTCTAATAAATTTGACCAAATTAGTAATATACAAAACACTAAAGTATAAAAGAAATGATAATATATCTCCCATCAGTTTAAACTTATGAAAAAAAATGATAATTCAATTAAAATGAAATAAGATATAATTACAATAGTTTTGATGGCAAAATGTGAATATTTATAGAGACAAAATGAAAAACATATAACAGTTTGAAGGTAAAATGATATGTGTTAAATATGATACAAAATAAGGTCGCAAAGGCACTAGATGAGACATACCCTGAGAATGATATTTCTTTCTATTAAAATGTCAGATAGAATAGTTAGAACTCTAACGAATCTAAGATACATTCATAATCTTCAAAAAAAATTTTTATCTATGTAAGGGTTTTGGACAAGGCTAGTTACACATGCAAAACAAAAAAACAAAAAATCTCTAAACATGCTATGGTAATTATGAAAGGTATTAAGAATAGTGGTCTATATGCGTTACAAGGTCATACAATAATTGGTAACTTAGCTACTGTTGTTTCTCATAATAAAACCAAGTTGTGGCATAATAAGCTAGGGCACATTAATGAGAAAGGTTTTCATATTTTAAGTAAACATGTTCCGTTTAAAGGTGATAGTATAAGTAATGATGACTTCTGAGAGTATTGTAGTTTTGAAAAACAACATAGGTTAAGCTTCAAAATTGGTTTAGACAGATGAAAGCTTGTTCTTGACTATGCTCATGAAGATTTATAGGATCCAACACAAATACCAACACAAGGAGATAATATATATTTCTATTCTATAATTGATGACAATTCTGGAAAAGTGTGGCTCACTAAAGCATAAGAGTGAGGCATTTAGTAAGTTTTAAATTTTGTGTCTCCTGGTGGAAAATCAAACTGGTAAAAAGCTTAAAGTTTTAAGAATTGACAATGGACTAGTTTTGCAATGTTGAGGTAATAGTTATTGTTCTCATCATGGTAGCATAAGTCTGTGAGACACACATCTCAGTAAAATAGTGTTGCTGAAAAGTTGTCTCTCAACTATCATAAACTATCAAAATCTTTCTAGAGTGAAAATGTTGTGACAATTACATACTTAGTCAATATGTGTTTCTCAACTGTCATAGATTGTAATACACTTGAATATTTGTGGACTAGTTACAAACAAAACATGTCTAATTTAAGAGATTTTGAATATCAAGCTTATGCTTACTACAAGGAAGAAAAACTAGATCATAGAGTTATAAAATGTGTTTTTTTTCTATTACTCTAAAGGAGTCAAAAGATATAGATTGTATGACTCTAGTATTGTTAAAATAATATTTTAAAAAATAAAATAATTTATTTTAAAATTTTAATAGAAAAATATTTTTTTTACATTGGAAAAAATCAATAATTTTAACTGTGTGTGAGAATATTAAAAAACATTAATGCTCTTACTATATTAAAATAATAATAAATTTAAATTTAAATAGTTTTTTTTTTTAAATTAAAAATTAAAGTGTCTCTCCCTCCCTCATTCACTGCTTTTTCTTCTTTATTTTTTTATTTTTCTTCCTCTCATAGCTCCTCTCTTTTTCTCTCTATTTTCTAAATCCCCTAGTGAAATTTTGCATTTTGACCACTATGTGAACCCTAAGATATTCACGTCTTAATTTTCTTTTTTCCTTTCGTTTTTCCGGGAAAATAATCACGCACGCCCTCAATGGCAGCGGCGCTCAGATCGAAGCCCTCGAAGAAGACAGCTTCGCTCGCGATCTCTCAGGGCGGGTCCAAATGTGAATTTGGTTCGTGGAGGAGGAGGTGGTGGTCAAAGTTCTGGTTCGGGAGGTGGATTCGGCTCCAACTCGAAGGATGGGTGTTGGGGAGGATCCAATATGGGGAGTAATTTGGGATTCTTTGAATTAAGAGCTAGCATTGCATGGATGTTGATGGTTTTTGGTAAGGACAATTGAGTGAGTGGGGAATGGGCATGGCTTGAGATTTCAACCTCGTGGGTTTCACTTTGGACTCCCTTTTTTTGAGATTGTGGAATTTGCTGACCAAAAGGAATGTAAGGGATTTCAAAGGAAGACCAAATTAGAGTACTGTGAAAACTGGGTCTTGGTGGGTATCAACCAGTATAACAGTATCAGACATTGTCTTCTGCTTCCCACTACTCACTATGCTCTCTGCAATACTAGCCTGGTTGAAATATATATAAATCTAAATAATATTTTACACCATATATATCCAAAAAATTACATAATCTTAAAGAAAGAAAGAGAAAAAAGAAAAAAGAAAATAATTTGGATAAAAAAGAGAGAACAATTTTAAAAGAGTAATAGAGAAGGAAAGGAGAGAAGAGAAAGTTTGGGAAAAAAAAATGGAGAAGATAAAAAGAAAGAA
>QANX01003850.1:0-36029 GCA_003254975.1 Ochetophila trinervis
TCTATTAATTTTTTTAAAATATATAATTTTATTTAAATCTATTCAATTAATCTCGTTAGTCATAACCTTGTTTATTAAAGGGCTGCTTACGGAGTTTTGTTGCTGTTCTCCTACCTTTAAAAAAGTGGTAGATTTTATCATAAATATTATTCATGATAAAATCTTTACACATAATTAGTAAAATTAAATAGTTAAAGGAAGTTGCATCTTTTTTAAAATTAAAATATCTATCATTAGATCTAGACATTTTTAAGGGTTAGAAAAGTTCGTCAAATATTTTGGTGTATAGAAAGGGCTTAAAAGACATGGGAAAAAATATATTTGGGTCTCTTGTATACCCCAAAGAAGCGCTTCCAAAAGTGTTTATTGTGTTTTTTATACATATCATTAGATTCTACCAAGTCATGTCCATGTGGAAAGCACTTCCTATTATTAAATCAGAACAATATTCTAAGACATTCAGGTCTAACAAGATTATTTTGTGGATAATTTACTCAATCAATTACCGTTTTTTAATAAAAATATTTTTATTAATATATTTTTAACACCTTTTAAATTTAAAGTACCATTCCTGGAGAAGAACAAAAAAAGAGAGAAGCATATTCTCCTTCTAATGATTAAGTATAAAACATTAATCGACTTAATACGGCAACTATGGTTTAGTTAATATATACCTTAATCATACATAGTTTTTTATATATTTAAAAAAGACATTTTTATATATAGTTAATCGAATAAAATCTATTAACAAAAAGAAATATTACCCAAAGAGGGAAAGACTAAAGTGGGTGCAACAAAATAAATCATTCTGTTCAATATTATGGATAAAATAATAATTCACTATTCGATTTTACAAAAACTATCAAAAAATCTAATTGATTGGAAAAAAAAAACCCTAAGTCTTTATTGGATTAAAACAATTATAAAACCATTTATGTAATATGGAGAGAATTCTTTTTCAAGCAAAAAGAAAATAAAGAATCAGAAAGGGATTTATATTAAATAAAATAAATTAGAGAATCTATTTATTGAGATATTAATGAAATTACTTGATCATCTTTATGATTTTGGTAAAGCATTATCAATTAAATTAATAAAAGACAATAAACTCAAAGTGGTATGTATAAAGTTTTTTTTTTTTTCTGCAAAATGCAATAGGCTCTCTCAAAGCATAATATTATAATCGATTACCCAAAAAAAAAAAAGCATACTATTATAATCAATTCATGAAGCTTTTCTTTTATAGATGAAAATCTCTCTTTACATTAAAATTAGTGTTTTTATGAAGTAGATCCGGTATTTTATAACATGCAAATCGAAACTTTGTAACATAAAAAGAAAATTGAAAGTAAAAATGAGTTTTCGCATACAAAATAAAAATGAGTTTCACCAAAAATAAAATAAAATAATTGTGATGCAAACTTTACCTTTAAACTGTGTAACTAATTGTGTTATAACGAATTCACCAAAAAAAAAATAAAAAAAATTGTGTTATAACGATGGATATAAATATCGTATCCATATTAATATATTTTACACAACTTTAACATATTAAGTTTTCATATTAAATATACAAATTCAAACCTAATAAAAACAAAATAAACGGATACGATTCAAACACCAAGTTTAGGCGTCCTAAGCTCAGGTGTACTTGTACAGCTGAAAAGAACAGAAAATAAAACCAAAATTATAATTAAAAAAAATAAAACTCCAATAAAAGCAAAAACGTGGTGAATTAGAAGTCTGAGCTGGGAATTCCCAAACAACCCCATAATAATAAATATTGTATATATAAAAATAATAAAATCACTAACAAACTCTTCTCTCTCTTATTTACCAAAAAGAAAACAATTCTATTCTCTCTCTATATGTAAGAGTGTGTGTGTGTAAGCGAAGCTTTCTAAATCTCCCACCAAACAAAGCAAACCCCGTATGTGAATCTCCAAGAAAGTCAGTCTCAGTCGCACAAACAAACGCAACCCATCTCTTTCTCTTTCCCATTTGTTTTCTTCTTCCTCTTCTTCTTTGTTCAGGAAACTATGCACTACCAGGACGACTCCTGCTGGGCCAACCTGACTCAGTCCGCTTCAACTCGGTGGACTCGCTACGAGGACAAGCTCTTCGAGCAGGCTCTCGTTCGGTTCTCTGAGGACTTGCCGGATCGCTGGGAGAAGATCTCCCAGCAGCTTCCCGAAAGGTCGCCGACCGATGTAATGGAGCACTATGAGGCTTTGGTTCATGATGTATTTGAGATCGATTCGGGTCGGGTACAGTTGCCGAGCTATGCCGATGAGTCGTTGGGTTTGCCCAGGTGGGATTCGGCTAGTCAGATCTCATTTGGGTCGAAGCCGAAACAGGGAGGAGAGCCTGAGAGGAAGAAGGGGACTCCATGGACTGAAGAAGAGCATAGGTGATTTTCAATTCTCTGTTTTTGTTGCTGTTTTTTGTTTTTTAAATTATTATTTTTGGTTTCTGGGAGAGGTGAGGTAGAATTCAATATATGGGTTTTACTTCGAAGGTTTTGGGTTTTTTTGTTGGTATCGTTGAAAATTTTGGGTTTTTGAATTGGCAACTGTTTTTTGTTGTTATTTTTAATCTATTGTTAGCGTAGAGAAATGGATTTTTTTTTGGTTATAAATTTCTTTTAATTATTTCTGCTAATTTTTGTTTCTTGTAATTGAAACATTGAGATAAAGGCAAATTCTTGTTTCTTTTTGTTTTAAGAAGGTTTTTCGTCAATTTTCAATTTCACAGGTGGAAATGATAATTTATTTTTTATTTCCTTGCCAACGGAATTAATAATGTTATGAGAATTAGAGGTTAATGATCATATGTTGAGTTGGTCGAATTTTAATGTTTCTTTATATTGGTCGAATACAGAATTGCTATTTATTGTTAGATATCAAAATTTTTCAGAGAAAGGGTAGTTTCTTTTTGGGCAAGGAAACTTTTGATGTGAGGGTTTAGTTGTTTTAGGTTTAACAAAAATTTATGTCAGAGCTATATAACTCCCAGGATTGATTATTCATTTTGAAGTTTTCTTGGCAACCACCTTGAGATTACATAAATGGCATTGTTTTATGATTTGGATTCTAAAAACTTACTTAATAATTCATTAAAGCTTATTGAGTTGTCATCATATAGGAACACAAAATCGCAACCTATGTCAAAGTTTGAAGTTCAATCAGTTTGGAATTAATGTTAAATCTGACATTTGAATTCAAGTTCAAGGTGCAATAAGTTCCTCTGATTTGTTTTGAGTTGTATGTATGGATGCATGTATGTTTGGAGTTTAGGGTTTAGAATTGTTAATAAAATGTGTTGTACATCCTTCATTTATAGTGTGTTAACGGCTTATGATCATTTATTTGTCAGAAAGTTTCTACTTGGACTGCAGCAATTTGGAAAGGGTGACTGGAGGAGCATTTCAAGGAATGTGGTTATAACAAGAACACTGACCCAGGTAGCAAGCCATGCTCAGAAATATTTCCTTCGCCAGAACTCAGTGAAGAAAGAAAGGAAAAGATCGAGCATTCATGACATAACCTCAGCTGAAACCAATTCAGTGCCTATGCCTGCTGATCAAAATTGGATTCCTCCACCTGGTGGCCCAGCTCAACAGCAGCTGGTAATGCAACAGTTGCCCCCACCAGGGCATATGCCTAATCAAGGAGCTTCATTGGGGTATCAAAATTTTAGTTTTCCAATGTAAATATGCACATCAGGATCACATTAGTACTGCATACTTTGTATATAGAGCAACTGTCTGCATTAACTTCACAAATCTGTAAAGTTTCGTTTTTTCCCCCTTATATTTTAGGCAATAGGTGATTAGGAGCTCTGTAAACTGAAACTTGAAAGTGTAGGTAGTGTTTTTTAGATCTTTGTGAAGTAATAGATATTAGTTGGGTCAGATAGGGATAGTTTAATCCATTAAATCATTAGCAATAAAAATTCTTTTTGACTCTTTGATCATTTTCTTATGTTGAAATTCCTTCTTGGATAGCTTTATACTCTGCAAGTGAATTATGAACCTCAGTTGTAAGATCTGCATGTTTTTCTTGGTACTTTCATCTTTCCATTCTGTTCTTGTTCTCCTCTCGCTTTTGATTTCATTGCCTCAAAAAGACATATAGTTCTCTGCATCGGTTTTCTCCTCTGTATGCCTGCAAATGCAGTGCTGTTTAGTTTTTTTGAAAATTTATTAGTTTATGATTTGATGGAAATCCTACTAAAAGGACCAAACAGAGTTAGAGTATTTTGATCAATGCTAATGCTATCTGCTCTGCATTTATGTTTTGGATTCACTGCTTACAAAATAATTTCCTAAATGTCCAGTGGATCCAGAAAATGTTTTCCTTCATTTTGAGACCCCCAATTGACTGACTACAGTTATTCTCTTGCCCTTTCTTTTGGGTTAAGAGGAAAGTGAAAGGGCTAGTAGTCTATTAGGGGATTTCTCTGTGTTGTCCTCATCTATCTTCGTTTGTTGGAGATGATTTAGTCTTCGTAAATTTTATTGGTTGCTTTCTTTTCCTCTCAAGCTGGTACATTTTCATTGGACGTGTTAGTTATTGAAATTGACGAAGAATGTTGTCTTTTAGCCAAATCACTTCTGTTCTAAATATTTTCACCTTTTGGGGGTGTTCCAACTTACAAGGTTAATTTTCACCCATAAAAAATCTTGCAAGGTTGAAATTCAACATAGGATCCTGCAGGCAATATAATTCTTGGAGAATATTCTGCTATGATGCTTTTAAAAATGACAGAAAGTTGATAGCTTTTGCTTGTTTTCAAAACTTGGTCATTTTCTACTCTCTTCAATAAAAAGCCAAGCCTGAACAGGGTTTGGTAAGAGTACTAATAAGATGTTATACTCTATAGAGGTTATGACTAGAAACCACACTTCATTACAGGATTTACAATGGCTGTTTATTGTGAAAATTTGTTTGCCATATCAGAAAAATAGACATCTATTCAAAAAGAAGCTGTTCAAGAGCTAATATAGCAAAAAAAAAAAAAAAACTTTCATGGAGTCTCTGTCTCTCTGTGTGTATATATGTAATACTATAATACTATTTTTTTTTTTTTGTACTTTTATAACTATTTATGTTATAATATATGATAGATGTAAAAAGAACTATTGGACTCTGCAAATTATTTATATGAGGCATTTTAGAAACGTTACTAAAATTAAGGGCTTGTTTGGTATCTTGTATAGGGAAGCATAGTGAAGTATTATTTAGTTATACTGTGTTTGGTGAATACAACGTATTGTATTAAATAATACAATTTTACATTTTTAATACAAGTTTTGATGTATTAGTAATACACCAAAAATTGTATGTATTAAGTTATACAAGTCATGCAGATTTTGAGTTTGTGTGATTCTCTTTCTTTGGCCATTTAGTATTTATTATTGTTGTTATATTTTATATATTGTAAGCATAAAAATAAAAATTAATGAAATTGTTAATATGAAGAAAATTGTATTTTTCTTTAATATAAATATATATATTTTTTAAGAAAAAAAAACCTTTAATAAAATTAAAATTAAAAAATTAAATATTAAAAGTTTTTATAAAAGTTAAAAATATAAATTTAAAAGCTTTAATAAAAATTAAAGTTAAATTTTTTTAATTTTAAAAAATAATTCAATACAATATAAAAATGTACCAAACATTAATTTAATACAATTTTACACCAAACACATGAGTGTATTATATAATACATTACAATACATTACAACACAATACAATACAACATATCAAACAAGCCCTAAAAGTATTTTTGCCACCCATTATCTTTAACATGAAGTATTTGATACGTATCAATTGCTTCTATATCAGGTTTATGACTAATAAAGATTATTTTGGTTGCATTCCATGATACCATTATTTTTTATATCAAATTACAAGTCTAATATATATATATAGTTTTGCTATTTGTCATTACATAATCATCACTACTTGGACTGCAATTTATATGATAAATTTTAATTGTGAAATATTTAATTTTTTTAATATTAAAATTATCTATTACAATGTCACATATGTAAATTTTTTTAGTGATCATTACCAATACCGAATAATATTTTTTATTTACATAGTATTTTTTTTTAATTTCATTTTTGCCATTTTAGGGTCAAAGTAGTAATTGATAAATAATAATAATAATAATAATAATAATAATAAACTTCCTCCGGCAAAGGTCAAAGAACTAAAAAGGACAAATTTGTATTCACAAAAAAAAAGAAGGACAAATTTGGAACTTATGTTAATTAATTCCATATATATATATCTATATTGCATAGCCAAACTTACCCATCCTGTCAATTTCCCCCGATTTTGCCCTAAGACTAAAACCCTCGGCGAAGTCTCTCCCAGCTGCGGACAGATATGGAATCCCAAAGCGTCGGCAATCCCCCACCGGAAACACAGTCGTCAATCAAGGAGAAGGAGATGGAGAAGAAGCCGACCGAGGAGAACAAGAGGCCACGTCAGTTCGATTTTTATAATGCAAATTATGATAAATTCATGGAGATTGTGGGGGGATCCGATGTATTATTTCTTCCCTAATATCATAAATAATCTGTTTGTTTGTTTTTTTAGACTAATTGTTTCTGTTTTACTGCTTTGGTTTGCAATGTGGTTTATGTAATTTCTCTCATTCAAACAAATTACAGGGTTTCACTTCGTTTCGGGATCCAGCTGCCACAATATACGGTGATATCCGGCCAATTTCTGTCAAAAATAAAGACGTTATAAATGCTGCTCGCTTTGCCGTTGAAGACCATAACAGAACAACGGTAGACTATCGATTTACGTACATACAATTTACAACTATATTGTTGCTGTATTGAAATTTGTTATATATATTATATATATATATTTTATTTTTTTTTCCTCTTTCAGGGTGCTAATTTAGAACTTAAGAAAATTGTCAAAGCTAATTCCCAGTTTCAGGCACGTTTTGTGCTTTATTTGACATTGGAAACAATGGATGGAGGTGAAACAGCTTTTTACGAATCTAAAGTGTATCAAGGCAAGGGTTCTAGTTATGAAGTGACTATTTTCAGGAGGGCTATCCACTATGAAGTAAATGGTAATTAAGTTTTCTATCCAAACCTACATAGTATTTCGTAAAAAAAATAAAAAAAATCCAAATATACATAGTAGACTTTTATTTACTGTTGAAACTTGATTGTGTTATTGAATTTGACCGAATTGGCCTGATTTTCTTTTCCATGTAGTGCTTATTATTACCATATCTCTGAATCTAGAGTTTTAATTTTATTGTGAGACTTTGCTTAGATGAATGGGTATTTTACTGAGATATAATAATTAATGCAATGATCTTTCAGGTATCAGTGGTATGGATCAGTTCATTTCTGATCAGGTTTCCGCTTACAAGCTTGCTTATTTCGATTCTAATAAGGATGAGGAATGGTACATTCTTTGGTTATGTTAATGTGGTTATTTTGTTTGTCGTTTATAAGGTGCATCTGTATTATTCTGTTCCTCCTGTTTTCTTTCTAACTTCGATTTATATGTTGATGAAGGTTGAAAAATAAATATCACCCTACAATTTTATTTGGAGTCATTGAAAGGTGAGATCTATCGTTTCAAGATGGATGGTAACCCTTGCTATTATTAATATGGGAAGGGCTTATCTTACTAGCTTTTCGTGTTAAAATATGACTTTTCTTGTTTGCGAATTAATTGATCAATAATCTATATTGTTGCTTATTTGGTATATGACCTTTACAGGAGAAATAAACGAGCTCAAAAGTTTGCAAAGGATTTTTTACTTTATCTATCAAGAGGAATAGTCGACTTGTATGTTCTTTCTTTCCTTCATCTCTTGTTTCTCCTCTTCATCAAATTTGAATTGTTGTAAATATCACATTTTTGTAATGTAGGAGTCCATGTGCCACTCCATTCCATTCAAGTGAATTGGGGCTGACTAGTGAGTCAAGCTCTGATGACGAAGCAGCAGATGGCAGTGGGAAAAGAACGAAGCATGATAAAGAAAGTCAAGATGAAGAAAGTGAAATTTCAGCTGAGCCAAAAGCCCACCCTATCAGTTGTTTGCCTAGACGAATACATTCAGATATTGAACAAGCTCGTGCCCTTGTACAAAAACTTGACACTGAGAAAGGGATTGAAGACAATGTTTTGTGCAATATTAACTTCTATAGAGAATTTAATAGTGGATCTATGCATCAGGTTCTTGTTGTCAAATGTTTAGCATGTGACAGGGTCCTATATGGAATTCAACTTTTGAACACACTTCTCACATATCTTTGGCGCATCCATGGTGTAGATTATTATGGCATGATTGAAAGTGATGAACCTAGAGGTTTTAGGCATGTGAGGCCAGATGATGAAAATCATGGAGAGACCTGTGAGTCTGGGGCTGTGTGGGAAAAGAAACTTGATTCATTTTGGGAAAAATGGTTGAGGGATCAGGATCCCTTGGAAGCTATGGCAGGCAAGAAGAAAATAGATACAGAAGAAATTGAAGCGTTAGATCAATATGTTAGGAAAATAGATGATGACAATAATGGATGGAAGTTTGGGTGTGAAGCCAAGAGTTGTACAGAACTTTTCCTTTGTGCTGAATTTGCACATGAACATCTGAAGCTAAAACACCCAGAACTTGTGATGGAACTCAGTTCAAAAGTGCGTGAGGATCTATATTTCCATAACTACATGAGGTAAGTTCGGAAATGTTTGTTCACTGGAACTATTATTTGCAGGAATTTGACCATGAATTGTTAACCACCTTGATATCTTTTCAGTGATCCAGATGCTCTTGTTGAGGCACCTGACAAGGAGCAACTTATGTTGCTTGGAATGTACAAAATGGAGGAAGCACCGTGAAAGGATAACGGGTACTAGTATATGGGTTCTGTAACAAGATTCTTTTATTTATAGTAAAATAAGTGTTATAACTGTTTTAGCTTTGGAAACAGTAAAAATAGCGGATAAGGTTTTTTTTTTTTTAAGCTAAAAAATGTTACTATTCATAAGAGTGAGCATTATATTCAATTTTTTATTTGGTGAATAAGAGTGAGCATTATATTCGTACTTGACTTGTGTTGTTTTCTTGATCATATAAAGACTGGCTCTTTTATTATGCTTACTTTGGATTGTATTATTTTGTAATTTTTTTTATTTCACTTAGTCTCTCTGACATTCTACTTATTTTCCGAACTAATTGTACTGTACTATATGACCTATCAAGCTATTGATGCGATGTATATTTTATTTCATAAATCATATCTTATCTGTTACTTATATTCTTACCCAAATAAAAAAAAAATGTTACTTATATATTAAACTCTATTTGGGAAGAAAATTATGTTGGGTGTTCTGAAAGATTCTGACTTCTGTGAAAAATCTGAAATCCGAAGGGATTCCTAAATTCTTTCCAGATTTACACTCAATTTAATGATCATCACTCTTATATTATATATATATATATTTATATTTATTAGCAGTATAGACAATTATATTTCTTTTGTCGTTTAAAATTTACAAATTCCAACCATTGAAATAATGTGTATCTATTTTTTTTTTCAAATTTTATTTTCATACTTCGAACTCATGAAGATCTAAAGANAAAAAAAAAAAAAACTATTTTTTTCTTTCATTGTTTAAACCTTTTTTTTTTTTGCGGTAAATGCGAAATATACTTTCTTGAGTGACAATAAATGTACATCACGCATTAGGGGTGGGCGCGGTCTGGTTTGGTCTGGTTTTTTATAAAAATTCAGACCAAATCATAAATGGCGGTTTAGCTTAACAACNTTGAGCTGAAAAATCCATTTGCACCCAACTAAATTTTGAGATGGTTCAGGGGGAATCAATTCCCAAGTACCATTGCGGATTAAGGCATCAAATTCCTTAGTCATGGCTTTGCGCCATTGGGGATGTTTTTGGGCCTGAGCAACGGTTGTTGGTTCACTTGTGTCAAGGGCATTAGTCTTTTTGGTCAAAAACAGTCTTTTTGGTTTAAAAATGTTGTTCTTAGACTGGGTAAGCATCAGATGGCCATGTGGAGGAGAGGGTGGTGAGATAGAAGATGATTGGCTAGAGGAGTTTGAGGGACATACCTGTGGAGATTGAACGATGGGTGCATCATTGTATTGAGACGTCTTAGAGGAGGATGCTGCATGAGTGTCCATTGAAGGATTTGTGGAAGAGGTGTCATGGTTTGATAGGACCCAAACCGCCTAGATCCTACCTGCATGACTTAATATTTTTATTAAGCCAATAAGCAGTTCATTATTTCTACCAAGCCACTATTAAATAAATAAAATTCAACAAACGGAAAAATACTCTACTGCTAAGAACTTTATTGAAAATTTTCAGCAGCATCTCGTATGTTTTTGCAACATCTCCCAAATACATATTGTGACGACCAGGATCCGGAGCCAAGGTAAGTGTGGGCGGGTGTAGGGGGGCACTGGCAGGCTACCTTATTGGCAGAGATTGGATCCAAGAGCCAGGGTATGTGTGGGCGGGTGTAGGGGGCACTGGCAGGCTACCTTACTGGCAGAGATTGGTGTCTAATCCCACATCGCCCGGGTGTGGAAGGGGTCATGTGGTAATGGTTCAAATGTAAAGTGAGCACTCTCTTAACAATCAAGGCTTTTTCAGAGCGTTTGGCTTCAGAGTTGGAAGAACTCTGGGGTTAAGCGTGCTCCAGTGGGAGCATTCCTAGGATGGGTGACCCCCTGGGAAGTCTGACCAAAAACTCCATACCGTTTGAAGTGCGGTGTCTAAATTGGAGACAATATTGGTTGGAGAGAGAGTGTGGTGTTACAAATGGTATCAGAGCCTGTACCCGGCCGGAAATGTGCCAGCGAGGACGCTGGGCCCCAAAGGGGGGTGGATTGTGACGACCAGGATCTGGAGCCAAGGTAAGTGTGGGCGGGTGTAAGGGGGCACTGGCAGGCTACCTTACTGGCAGAGATTGGTGTCCAATCCCACATTGCCCGGGTGTGGAAGGGGTCATGTGGTAATGGTTCAAATGTAAAGTGAGCACTCTCTTAACAACCAAGGCCTTTTCAGAGCGTTTGGCTTCAGAGTTGGAAGAACTCTGGGGTTAAGCGTGCTCCAGTGGGAGCATTCTTAGAATGGGTGACCCCCTGGGAAGTCTGACCAAAAAATTCCATACCGTCTGAAGTGCGGTGGCTAAATTGGAGACAATATTGGTTGGAGAGAGAGTGTGGTGTTACAAAAGTTAACAGGACCCATCCCACCAGGGTCCTGCCTGCGTGACCTAATGTTGCCACTAAGCCACAAGCAGTTGATAAAATCCGTTACACTACTATTCCAAAGCTGACGAAACCAACAGACTAAAGAATTTCTCTACTGCCGGAAATTTTATTAGAAATTTCGGCAGCATTTCGACTGTTTTCTAACACTCCCCAAAATGCTAACAGTCATAACCTGCAGGGAAAAACATTTCTATACAAAATTTATTCTACCAGCACGCCTTTCCACACAAATAAACCACATTTCAGTACACAACCCAACACTTAAACGAATATATTGTCTAAGTACGGTGTAGCTGGACTCAGCCTATCACTGAGCTGCCTACATACCCTTTCTACAAGGGATCAAGCTACCTGTAGTTCCGAGTGCATATTTACACTAAATATGCCGCAACTGATGCAATTACTATTCAAAAGTAACGCCTCAAATACACGTTATATCTCACTTTCAATCACATCAACGTCATCACATCTCCACATCATTGTTCACCCATCACCATTTCCAAATCCGTTCAAACACCAACAATGCAACACAAACACTCACAAACATTTCAATGCAAGCATTCACAGCAACTCAATTAATTTCAGCACAATCAAATCAATTCTACACAACCGAATTCACATAGAGATTAACACACAATTTGACTATAAAATATATTCCGTAATCATTACCACTAACCACGACACTTCAATCAAATAATCCAATCCTATATTCTGGATAACCAATTCACTCCACGGTAATGACCAACACACAATTATGCACGTAATTCTATCACGATTTCTACAATTCCCGTTTAACCATGTTTAACAACACCGCTCACAACTGGGTAAATTCTGATATTTATCTATAATATGCAAATTATATACCGAAACGAAGCTCGTGAAATTTAGAATGCAACCGAGAACTTACCTCATCCATCCGCCGCCGGTGGTGGCCAAAAAGTGGCAGGAAAGCGGCGGCCGAGCTTCATCTATTCACACTGCCCAAACGAACGAGATTTGAGACGAACGAACACCGGAATCGGACTCAGGGGGTCCAAAATAGGGGAAAAAGAGGTGACCCATCGTCGGAATCTCGCTGAAAACCGGCGATCGGCGAAAATGGAAGCCACCGGCTTCTCCATTTTTCCGGCAACATCACGGTGTTTTACGGCCCGCAAACGGTGGGAAAAGAAAAGAGAAGACCCGGGCTACCTTTTCTGACGCGTGGGTCGGCCTAATCTCGTCAGAATTCGGCAAACTGCAACTTCCCGCTGACCGGCTTTTCTCACAAATTCCGGCGATCTGGACAAGGATCCGGCGAACCACCGGTGTCAACAGGAGGAGGAGGTCGGCGGCCTCATTTCCTAGCTAAAACTCCGGCCCAAACTGGCCGTAAAACGGCCATTTCCGGCGGCGACCGTGACCGAGGGGGAGGAGGCTGCGTGCGTGAGGCGTGTCTCCTCTTTCCAGATCGTTCTGGATAAAAAAAATATAAAGGCAGGGGCAAAATAGTAATTTTTGCCCTACCACAGCAAATTACCAAAATGCCCTTCATGTTATTTCAGCCATAACTTCTCGGTCTTAACTCGAAATTGAGCGGACTACTAGTCTACGAACTCGTATCGACTAGCTCTACGCAACGGTACCTTAGTCAAAGCCAAAACATTACCACATAAAAAGTCAACTATGGGCCCACTGACGATCAAACTGGTCACACTTGGTCAACTTTGATATTTCTAATATTTTCCCTGGGACGTGGTGTTACACATATAATTGCAAATCCTGCAAGCAAACACATTCCTATACATAATTCAATCTACCAGCACACAATTCCATACAGTACCACATCTCGACAAACAATTTAACATCCAACTAAATAAATCATCTATATAATCTGTAGCTGGATTCAGTATGAAAACTGAGCTGTCTACATACTCTTTTTAATAGGGATCAAGCTACTTGTAGTTCTAAACTGATCTTTAATGATATTCCGAGCATCGGCATACTCAAGCCATGACCATATCTCAACATCACTCTCAAATTTTCTACCATAATTAATCATCAACAAGAATACCCTACATGCTTAAAAGCATTATTCATCAAACTTCTATATTACAAGAACCAATAATTCATGAAAACATCATTAAAATAAAACATTAAATAATTTTATTGCCAAACAAAAATCATACATCAATACCTCATGTCACTCTTTGACAAATTCTCCGTTTGAAATAAATTTTACAAAACCCTTCGCTTTATTCAAAAAATCATTAAATCATTATAACACGATTTGGGGGCAAAAACATAATTTAACAATATCACTTAAAATCTTGCATCAATCACTAGAACTTTAAAAGAAATTCCAAAAGACATTTAAATTCATTTTGTCAAATATATTTTCATAAAATACTAAGTAGAAAGGTCGCAGCCCGTAAAGATCAAATAGGTGGGCTAAAACTCATAAATTCAAAAATCAATCTAAAACCATAAATCAATGATCATATATCAAAACTGGTACTATAATATGTCAAGTAGATGGGCCACAATCCATGAAATCAAATACCATGTATCAAAACTAGTAATACACTATAGTATCGTGCTGTGTGAGCTTCAGCGTCCTGATGGTGTCACAGGCTGTGGGAGGGGGGTATAACTCATTACAATGAACCAGCATCCCAAATACGTCATGGCAGGATCCTCATCATCTCTCTCCAGACACGTGTCCGCAGCAGATGATGACATAATATAGTAATATAATATCATAATAGGGTGTCGTGTGACCCTTAGCGTCCTGACGGCACCACATGCTGGGGAAATGAGTATAACTCATCACGACGTACCGGCGTCCCAAATACGTTGTGGCATGATCCTCATCATCTCTCTCCCAACACGTGTTCACAGCAAAGGATGACATAATATAATAATAGCGCGTGTAATAACCAACATATCGATACTGTGTGGTACTCCTCAAAATCATTTCCAAATTCATCCCTCATCGGATTTCATTAATTTCTCAATCATTTTATTTAAAATCAATTTTTCAAAATATTTTATCTTGGAAATTTTTTTCGAAAATATTCAATTTTTTCGACTATCCCCCCAAAAGTTTTTAAATTTCACAAAAGCCACAATTTTCCTTTGAAATTACTATTTCTCCAAAATTACAAAAATAACTAAAAATCTCATAAATCACCGAAAACATTTAAAACACTAATTTCATATTTATTCCAAATAAATATGAACTCCATAAAAATCACAAATCTAGACAAAATCAAGACTCGGCGAGCATTTAAATCAACATATAATATATTTAATAAGCATAATTTAAATGCACAAATAAAACCAATCAAACTAAATTAATTCAATTCAATCATACTAGTATATAATTCCAAAACATTTAAAAAATAAATGCACTCACCCTCAAACATCAAAACATCAATTTTTAAACAAAATCCAACACCAAGTAAATTTCTATTTTTAGCATCCCAGTCTAGATAAATCTTACCATAACCGAAAAATCAATAATTCAAAAGAAGTTTCCAAAATACACATAATAATTTTTGCAAGAAATTCACCAAAGTCCAAAAGGTCCTAATAATCGAATTTATTTTACACTTCAAAAACTAAGTATTAAATCAGCCACATAGAGTATCAGTTATACCTATAAATCATCATTACAATAAACCAATTTTCATTCGCATACACTAACAAAGTCATAAATTCATCTTCACACAACCCCAACCAGAAATCAAGCCGCAATTATCCAATTAATCATCAACCAACATTAAGCTCATTGCTGAGTTCCTCAATTTAGAAACAAAGCTCAATTTCAGTCTAAATTCAACAATTATCACCAATAGCCCAAAATTTAGCAAGTTTTTTCAAATACTCAATAATAATATGCAAATTATATATCAAAATGAAGCTTGAAGAGAGTATAATACAGTGGTCAACTCCATTTATCCAATTTCTGCTCGTGGTGGCCGGAAAATGGCCCAGAACTCATGGCCAAAAGGGATTTCTTCAATCCATTCAAACTAGGGGGAATTACACCAAATAGATGATAAAATTGGGTTCCTAGGGTCCAAATTAGGGGAAAATGAGTTGACCTATCGCCGGAAACTCACCGGAATCCGGCAAACAGAGGCGAAGAGCACTTACCGGGCTTTTCACGTTTTTCGGCTATTTAAGCAGTTCCACGGGCACTCACCGACCTGGTTGGGTAGAGGGGATGACCGGCTTCGATTCTTGGCTTGCCGGAATCCAGCGATCGCAGATGAGGGCTAACTGGATTCCTCGAGCTTGCCGAAGATCTGGGCGTTCTCACGGTTGCTCACTGGTGCCACTGAAATGGGGAGGTCGCTGGCTTTGAGTTCTAAGTAATTTCCGGCCCGGACCAGTCGGAATACAGCCGTTGCCGGCGAAGGAAGGGGGCGCGTAGGGTGGGCTGTGCGGGGGAGCTGTTAAGGGAGAGAACTCATTTTTTCCAGAAATTTTTGGACAATTTAAAAAAGAATGCAATCAAGGGAAATTTTGTAATTTTTAAGCCCAGCCCTGCAAAATTACCAAAATGCTCACACAATTTGAACCACAACTTCTCGATTTTAGCTCCGAATCAAGCATACTACTAGTCTACGAACTCGTATCAATTAGCTCTACGCAACGGTACCACAATCAAAGCAAAAACTTAACCACACAAAAAGTCAACTCTGGACCCACTTATGGTCAAACTTGTCAACTTTGAGATTTTCAATATTTTCTTAAAACGGGGTGTTACATGGTTGGTCACATGTAGTGGAGATTTGGTGGGTGAGGTATTGGCAGTCAGTGAGCTTGATGAGGTTTTGGACAAGGAAGGAATAGGGATAATGAAATCATTGGATGTTGAACTAGGATGGAAGATAGATGGAGATGACACTTGTGTAGTAGGGGTTGATGTGGGTGGGCTTTTAAATGGAAACATCCACTGAACAAATACTACGTGTCGGGATATATAAATTTTCAATGAGATAGGATCAAGACACTTATAGGCATTATGCTCGAGAGAATAGCCTACAAAGACATAGACTCGAGATCTAGGTTCAAGTTTGTGAGATGTATATGGACGTAGATATGGGTAGCAGCAACAACAAAATGTACGTAGCTTGTGATAATTTGGAGGTTGACCAAATAATTTAGCAAAGGGAGATGTATTATTGAGAACTGAAGTGACTAACCTATTGACGAGGATAGTGGCAGTATGAAAAGTGAGAGACCAGAATTTGAGAGGCATAGAAGCTTGATGAAGGAGGGTTAGCCCACAAAAATGACATAATAACGAAATTTATCAAAAGAGCAAACTGGGGCAGGCCCCCGAACATCAGTGTAAATAACTTGAAGGGGTTGAGAACAATTTATTGAATTGGTGCCAAAAGATAGCCTATGGCTTTTATTACACAAACAAGAGTCACAAAGAGAAAAGGAAGAATCAGATTGTTGAACATGTAATGAAAATTTAGAAATAATGGTCTTCAAGATAGGGAGAGAAGGGTGACCAAGACGAAGATGCTAGGACTTTATGGTTGGCTTTGGAATGACAACAGATGATAGTGCTGCTGGTGAGTTAGATGGCCACTCATCCAAATGTCCTCTATTCCGGCCTCGCACCAAGGATGCCTTCGTGTTCAGATCCTTCACAAGAAAATAATCAGGAAAAAATTCGATAGAAGTATTATTTTAAGAACAAAACTGAGAAACTGAAAGAAGATTTTTAGTAATAAGTGGAGCACACAGGACATTATCAAGCTTGAATGTAGCATTATGAGATGAGAGGGATGTGGAGCCAACATGTGTAATAGGAATGCCCTTACCATTACCGACCACTATATCATCATTACCCGCATAGTCAGAGTGAAAGGATAGATTTTGAAGATCTGTAGTGATGTGATGTGAAGCACCGGAGTCAACAATCCAAGACTTGGAGGACGAATCAGGATCTTTATTCATGAAGTGAGCTTGAGGAGTTGAAGGATGGGAGCGACATGTTTTAGCAGTGTGACCAGCCTTGTCACATAGTTGACACACGACTCTGGCATTTTGATTCCCATTGAATGAACACCATTGTTGTGGATATTGTCCACAAATCACATTCTGTCTTCTATTGTTGTATGTATTATTGAATTGATGATAGTTTCCTCTATGAGTTTGATAGCTGCCGATATTGTTGTTGTGCCCAAGATTTTGTCTACCCCTGGAGTTTATGGACCTTTGATTGTATTGTGCAGTGATGAATGGTGTACCTTTTGAGTCTTCATCACGCTTGAGAAACATCTCATGATCCAAAAGCTTATCATGAAGCTCTTCAAAGGATATTTGAGTGTCTCTGGCTCGGATTGCAACACATAATTCCTTAAAATCTGATCTGATGCCATTGAGGACATGCACCACAATTTCATCATCAGATAGTCTCTTGATTGTTTGGAGATAATCATCAATAGACTGAGATGTTTTCTGAGTTTGCATTAGACTGTCTCGAAGAGTTAGCATTTTTGTACGAGATCGATTTGCGAAAGTGCGTTCAAGTTTCATCCATGCCTCGTGAGAGGAAGTGGCAGCAGTGACCAATGAAAAGAGTTCAGGTGCTACAGATCCAGTTATGGCAGTGAGAATAAAGCTGTCTTGGCGCTTCCAGAATTTGCATTCAGCATTGCTAATGACCTTGGTGGTTCTAGATGGTATCACTGTTTCAGATGGACATTAAGTGCCACCATGAATGTAACCAACTAGATCATACCCAAATAATATATTTCGAAATTGAGACCTCCACGCAACATAATTTCCTTTGGTAAGTTTGAATGGCATCTGGCTTGCATTGATGGCTATAAGATTTTGAGATGATAAGGAGGACAGTGTGTTGCTAGGAGTGATGATTGTTGGTAGATCACCAGATTTGGATGAGCTGTTGCTTTCTTCGGCCATGGATGTAAGATTAAGAGAGTTGAAATGAGTGAAAGGGATTGGGTGATAGAGAAAAAAGGTTTCCGCAGGGAGGAGAAAAAGAAAGAAGTGAAAATTCTAGATTAATGGCTATGAGAGAAAAAGAAAGAAGAGAAGAGAATTGTCATGGGAGGAGAAAAGAAATTGATATGTTTAGATCTAGGAATGCTCTGATACCATTTAGAAGAGTAATCACAAATACAATTATTGATGTTTATTCATCCGTATAGAAAAGAGTATAAATACACTTTACATGAAGTCTTAGGAGTCTAATCACCTTAATTACATCGTGAATATTAGCATAGAATGATACTATTCCTTATATACATATATGTTATTAAAGGTAGCTGAATATATTATTTCCTTTCTGTGGATTGTTTCCTTTCATGCACAACACATGAGAGCATCTTATACATTTTTTTCTCCTATTTTCTCTCCCTATCTCAGATCAACCCAAATCAGCATAATTCATTTTTTGAAAATAAGAGAAAAATGAGTCAAAATCCAATTGAAAAAGCAGGCATCATCAGCACACTGAAAAATTAATCAAAACCCAGTTGAGAAATCAAACTATGTTGTAAGTGGTGAGATGGCATAGCAGTTGATGATGACGAGGCCAGATTGGTCCTTGTGGGAGGTGAGGAAGTCAACCACATTCTCAAAGACATGGTATGGGTAAGAAGATGCCTAGAACTCGTTTAAGCTTGACCCAGGTCAAAGGTCGATTATATGGTGGTCGATTTTGGAAGAATATGAGTATACAAAGGTCAAAGAAAATAATATTTTTAAAACACTCTAGATATTAAAAATTAGGCTTAAATGCATTTTAGTACCCTTTCAAATTAAATTTGTTTACTTAAGGGTCTCTACAATTAATTTGTGCAATTGATACTCTTTAAATTGAAAAAAGTTGCACATTTGTCCAATGTAGCTGAAATTGACAAAAAAAAAGTTGTATATTTGTCTAATTTAGTTAAAATTAACAAATTCTATCAACTTAAAATTAAGATATGATATTCAAAATTATTTTTTTCATTTTTAATTTTACTAAAAATTAAAAATAAAAATTAGAAAAGAGAAAAAAAAAACTATAAATGAATTTTAAATTTTTTTTTCATGTTTTTAATTTTTTTTTTAAATTTTTTAGTACAATAAAAAATGAAAAAAATAATTTTGAAGGTTATATGTTAATTTTAAATTGATAGATTTGTTAATTTTAACTAAATTGGACAAATGTACAACTTTTTTTAATTTAAAATGTATTAATTATATAAATTAATTATAAAAAATTTTAAGTTAACAAATTTAATTTTAAAATGTATTAGAATCCATTTAAACCTGGACGAAATTTTAATTTTGGTATAGAAATCGCTGTTTTCTTCACTTGGACTGAACACCGTAGCATCGTAAAAAACAAAAACCATGTTAATTAAACTAGGTTAAAACGTCTAATGGTCAAAGTAACGTTTGGGTCTAGGCCTTTATTTTGCAAATCCATGGATCTTCTTCTAGGCCTGTTGATATTTGTCTCTTCTTTTTTACCTCAGTTTCATATTTATCCTTTTTATTTATTTATTTTTAGCCAATGATTAATCATAACAGCGATATATAATTTTATTAATTTCAATTTAAAATAATTATAAAAATTAAATTTTCAGTATCTCAAATTCATAAGTTTTTAAGTATATATATATATATATATATAAATTTACTGAGTCAATTTCAAAAAAGTTTAAATTTTTATCTATGATTTTTTCAGTGTAAAAGTGAGTTGCAAATAACCTGGGCTTCCCTAAAAACGATATATAATAATAAAATGAAGAGCAACATAATATATATGATATTATATTATATATATTTATATATTTTTTATATAAATGCATTTAACTTAGGTAAAGTCTTCAGGGCTTATAAAAATATGTTGGATCAATGTATGAAAGAGACCCATCAAGATCATATTCATTGTTCGTTTGGTTAGAGGGAAGTTTTTAGCGTTCCATCCTTATTTTTTAATAAATAAAAAATTGAATAAAAGATAAAATAAGAATGAAAGCAAGTTTCCTGATCAGTTTGCATATTTCAGTACAATATATAATCAATTTTCTTTCCACTAAAGGCCGATCCGGAAGCCTCCAGAGAAAATATCCACAGAACTAGACAGAGAGAAAATAAAATAGAAAAAGAAAGAAGAAAAATACCGAGATATATATATATATATATATAAAAAGATAGCATCAATTAGTTTTGTTCCCGACGTGGTTCGGTTGAGCTATATATATATACATACATACATATACACGTATATATTATATATATACACACGTGTGTATATATATATATACATAGATCTCCTCCTATAATGTAATATTTATTTATTTATTGTTTAAATATATATAGAAAGAAGTAGGGGACCATCCTTTTCATGATATCTATCGAGGCCATCAACTACAAACTAACAACAATATTATATAAAATAATATAAGATAGATATTTTAGTATGAGGTAGCCTGATCTTTCTTCCAGAAACTATTCTTTGTAAAAACTAAGTGCACTTCAGAATAAGACATTCAGTCACGAAAGTTGACTTCAGCACTAAAATTTACATTTAGTTACGATACACAACAAACATTTTATGGCTAGGAAGCTTTAATGACGGCATCTACTGTAATGACTTTGTCGTGTCACGAAAACATTTTGCATCATTGATTATGTTTAGTTGTGGTGTTACACTATTGTTCATTTGGCAATGGTTATAGCTCATCTTGGAGTTGAACCGTGATGACTTGGGTTTTTATAGAAAATATATAATATAGATGTTTTGAAAAAATCATGCAAATTAAAGACTATGAAGAATATCATGAAAAGATTTCAACCTATTATACATTTATATGTTGTTTGGATCATATATTAATTTTTCAAAAAAAATTAATATTTATTTAAGATTAATTTTGGTATAAATTTGTCCCACATTGTTTGGAGATGAAAATGCTTTGGATTTGTAATAAGTATAAATTGTGGCTCTAGTCCCACATCGGAAAGGGGACAAACATCTTTGAAAGTTTCATCTTTATATATAGAAGCTTCACCAATAGTTGGAGGGGGCCAGCATCAACACAACTACAACATAGACAACTTAGTTTATTCTCTTTAGAATTTACTTCGAGTAGTCAAGTGTTCTTAGTTGTTTTTTTAGTTAAAATTTTTATTTAAAAGTCCTTTGATTTGAAAGACATTTGTAACCTTTTAATTATTTTTGTTCTCAATAATTAATACAATTGTTTGAGTAGTTTGATTTAACTGGCGCACATTTTATTTTCTTTCGATTGTTTTAGATTCGAAATGGCATGCCCGCACACCTAGGAGACGCCCAATTGTTGTGTTTTACACCAACATATATTTTGGCACGCTCGGTGAGACTGACAAGTTTTCAACTTAGAAGATGGTGCAGACTCGCTCGAAGAATCAGGCATCCGACACCCACGGCAGCATTAGCAGCCAAAACGTGTCGGAGGAAGTTGGAACGGGAAGGGAAGCTGGAAGGATTCCGGACACGACAGAATCGTCTACCCAGGATTCGATCCGGGAGCTTTCCTAGAAGTTGGAGACATACCAGGAGACCCAGCAGCAGATGTTGCAGGGAATCATGGACTTGCTGCGCCAACAGGTGCAGACGACTCAAATTGCGTCGAATGATGCAAGGCCGACTAACGGCCAGGAGGAACAACAAGTGCAGGCCTTTCAGGCCGTACCTACTGGCAACTCGCCAAGAACTGAGGCACCGGCCTTTCAGGCCGGGTCCAGTGGACACGATGTAAGAGTTATGCTGGAACGACAAGTTCAGCCTTACATCCCCCCACTGGCTCAGAACAATGTTCAAGCCGGGGGGCAAGTTGATAACCAAGGCCAGACCGTGAGGGATGGTCGAGAAGAACAAGTGACACAAGCTTTCCAGGCTGTACCCAACGTACATGGAGGAAGAGCAGATGTCCAGCCACACCAGAACCTTCCAGCGCGAAATCAGATTCATGGCGGGGGGCATGCAGAGCATTTCGGACAGAACTTCAGGATTGGACACTATGATGCTCATGCCTACCAAGCGGACTTCCACGCCCCGGCAAAGAGGAATGGACCGAACTGGATGAACCATGGCCAAGGCATGGATCGGGAGGCCGTTGAGACCATCATCCAAGAGATGATGGGTCCTGCATTCAGAAGAACTGGACGACTGTCTTATAGGAGGCCGTACCCAGACGCTTTCGACCGGATTGAATTTCTCAGGGGATTCAGGTTTCCTGATTTGACCTTATTTTCTGGCAAGGAAAGACAATCCACCGTGGAGCATATAGGCCGTTTCACTATCCAGTGCGAAGAAGCAGCGGCCAATGACTTCCTAAAGCTGCGTTTGTTTGCTAATTCTTTGACAGGTCCAGCTTTCGCGTGGTACATCAACCTGCAGCCAAATTCGATCCATAGTTGGCAAGAATTGGAGCAGAAGTTCCACGAACAATTCTACAGGATTGAACCAGAGATTTCCATGGCAGACTTATCGCGTCTGCGACAAATGGATGGAGAGTTGGTGCAGTTATTCATAACCCGATTCAAAAAGGCGAAGATCAGATGTCATTTGGATATACCGGAAAGGGAGTTCGTCAAATTAGCACAAGGTGGATTGAGCTACAAGCTTCAGAAGAAGTTTGAGGGGACAGAATTCCATGACTTGTTCGAGTTGGTGTCTCGAGCCACTCGTTATGAAGGTATTCTGAAGGAAGAGTACCAAAGGAAAAACTCATCTAGAGGGTCATACTACAAGGACCCGAATACTGAAATTCACTTGGTCGAAGCTGAGGACCAAGAAAATGAGGATGGAACAATTGAGATGGATGCGGCAGAGGTAGTAGCTACACATCCATATGTTTGCAAAGCTCTTGCCAGACCAGTGAGGAGCCAAAAAGTTCCACAGCTGGTAATGAACGCAAGAAAGAATCATGCTGAACCAGAGAAGGTTTACAGTTTTGACATCTCCAAAGCTGACCAGATCTTTGACCATTTGTTGGCCGAGAAGGTAATCAAATTACATGATGGCCATATTTTGCCTTCAGCGGAAGAGATGAAGAAGAAGTCATACTGCAAATGGCATGGCATGTGGTCACACCAGACCATTAATTGTGTAGTCTTCCGGAATACTATCCAAACCTTGATTGAGAAGGGGACACTGAAATTCCCAGAGAAAGGAAAAGAGATAATGGAGGTGGACAGCAATCCTTTCCCGTCGGCCGAAGTAAACATGGTTTTGGCCAATATTTCAGACTTGACAAAACCCAGAGTTCGGATTGATTTACTACAAACGTCATCCGGAGAAATTTGGAAGAGAGACGTCAAGTTTAGAAGGGAGTATTCGGCCGAAAAGGCCGAATCTTCTTCTAAGGTGCTTTGTACACGGTGTAAGCATGTGGTTGAGGATAGGAAAATAAAGCGTCCGGCTAGAAATCAAAGCTGTGACATGACAAAGCCAACACCGGCGAACCACAATCAGAATTCTGTTTTTCAACGTCTGGGACCGAAGGTGCGGAACGGACCGGTGAAGCTTGATCGACACCGGGGGGGGCAAGTTGAGCCCAATTTACAAGTCACCTTTTCCAGAAATCATCCGACAAGATTGGTGTCGGATAAGATCGAGAAGCCAAGAACTTTTAAGCCGCCAATTACCGAGGTAGATCGTTGGTACCGAATTGGACAGAGGTCTTATCAACCGCCTACCAAAACTCAAAAGAGGCGGATGCAGCGCCAACATGCTGAGGCAAAGAGATCGGCTGAAGGAACAAAGATTCATGAGAAGTTCATCGAAAAACGGCCCGTAATGATCCAACTGGAAAGCAACAAAGAAGATAATGTGTTGAAAGAGTTGGAGTCACACCTCTGTGGTACGGAGGGAAGACCTGAAAATCTGAAGAAGTTGGCTACAGCTTCAGCTCAGAATGTCATCACTTTATCCAAAGTTTCGGGACCAAAAAAGCACCATAGTGTTTGGGTCAGGAAGCAAAGCGCCGAGATGATCTCATGCTTGAGAGACTTGGATGAGGATGTAGTGGACGAGGACATGATAGTTTCCTCAACTGACAAAGCTTTAACGGTTAAATTCGGAACAATGGACGAAGTAGCCATCAACATGATTGCAATTTTGCCGTTGACATTTGAAGCTCATCCCAACCAGGTTAGTATGATTGAAGGAGATGTCGTCGAAACCGGAGATGGCAGGGCAGAAATTGTAGAAGGGCCCAAGTATTCAAGGGAAAAATCCATTCAATCTGGCTCCCAACAAATAGTGTTTGAAAAGCCGACTGAAGGGATGGCGCAACATTTGAAACCTTTGTACATCAATGCTCACTTTGATGGAGTACCTATTAATAAGGTTTTGGTAGACAATGGAGCAGCGGTAAATATCTTGCCCGTTTTCATGTTAACCAAGCTATGTAAAAGTGAACATGATCTCGTCCCAACTGATTTGACAGTCAGTAACTTCCAAGGAGGAATTACTAAGGCTAAAGGAGTTTTGCCTATAGAGATTACTGTTGGGGGAAAGTCTACCATGACCGCATTTTTTGTGGTAGAGTCCAAATCCAGCTACAATGCATTACTGGGGCGGGATTGGATTCATGCAAGCTTGTGCGTACCGTCTTCTTTACATCAGACATTGTGGTTTTGGAATGGCAAAGAAGTTGAGGAGGTTCAGGCCGATAGCTGGCATTTCTTAGTAAGTGCCAATGCAGTTGAGGCTTGGTACTATGAAGAGGAAGTTGGCCTTGTCCAATTTTTTGGCAACAATAAACATGGCCGTCCTGCAGGGGTTACGACTTGGAAGGATGTCAGGGTGCCTCATAAGATGGTGGAAGAGGTTTGTGATGAGTTGGCACGACCAACAATTGCCCAGATGTCAAAGCTGAACACAAAAAATTCTAATGAATGTACACCATAATGAAGATGGGAAAACGATGGCGGTCCATACCACTATTAGGAAGCTTGTGGCGTACATGGCAGAAAAGAAGTTGGAAAATAATTCGGCCATTGATTTGGCCGAATGTATCATGGAGGATGACTCTGGGGTTGAATTGGAATTCATCTTTGATGATATCCAATTGGCACCAAAAAAGATGGATGATTCCACGGACGAGGTTCAAGATCCATTGCTAGAAGTAAATTTAGGAACTGATGAAGATCCTCGGCCTACTTTTGTAAGTAGTCTTTTGGAGGTCGAGCTGCGAGCCAAAATCATTGAGCTTTTAAAGGAGTTCAAGGATTGTTTTGCTTGGAATTATCATGAGATGCCTGGTTTAGACAGGAAGTTGGTGGAACATCGTCTACCAATTAAAGAAGGATTTCGGCCATTTAAGCAGCCACCAAGGAGAATGTCACCAGAGGTCATGCTAAAGGTGAAGGAGGAAATAGAGAGACTGGTCAAAGCTGGATTTATCCGGACGGCTCGTTATGTAGAATGGTTGGCCAATATAGTCCTAGTTATGAACAAGAATGGGAAGCTCAGAAAATGCATTGACTTCTGGAATTTGAATTTAGCTACTCCCAAAGATGTATATCCAATGCCGGTAGCGGATTTATTGGTAGACGGGGCAGCTAAGCATGAGATTCTATCCTTCATGGATGGACACTCCGGATATAACCAGATTTTTATTGCAAAGGATGATGTTTCCAAGACTGCTTTTAGATGTCCCGGCGCAATTGGAACGTTCGAATGGGTCGTTATGCCTTTCGGTTTAAAGAATGCGGGAGCCACTTATCAGAGAGCGATGAATGCAATCTTCCATGACATGATCGGACACCTCCTAGAAGTTTATATTGATGATGTCGTGGTGAAATCGGATGTTCGGCAAGATCACGTTGCCGATTTGAGGAAGGCATTTGAGCTGATGAGGAAGCACAAGCTGAAAATGAATCCTCAAAAGTGTGCATTCGGAGTGTCGGCAGGAAACTTTCTAGGCTTTTTAGTTCATCAAAGAGGCATCGAGGTTGATAAAAATAAAGTTCGGGATATCGTGGGAGCCAAACCTCCTCAGACTAAAAAAGAATTGCAGAGCCTTATTGGGAAGATCAATTTTCTTAGAAGGTTCATTTCAAATTCGTCTGGAAAAATTCAAGCTTTTTCAGCTTTATTGAAGTTGAAAGATGAAGATGAATTTAGATGGGAGAGTCATCATCAAGAAGCATTCAACCGCATTAAAGAGTATTTGGCCAGTCCACCTGTTATTATGCCTCCTCGTAAAGGCCAGCCACTCAAACTTTATATCTCAGCTGCAGAAAACTCTATCGGATGTTTGCTAGCTCAGGACAACGAGCTTGGGAAAGAACAGGCAGTATATTACTTGAGTAGAGTCCTCATGTCAAACGAGTTAAAATACTCTCCAATTGAGAAATTATGTCTAGCATTGTATTTCGCAGCAACAAAGTTACGGCATTATATGTTGCCGACTATAGTAATCATCATTTTCCAGACCGATCTTATCAAATACATGTTGTCAAAGCCTATCATCAGAGGACGGATTGGAAAATGGACAATAGCTTTGTCAAAATTTGCTTCAAATATGTGTCTCAAAAGGCGATGAAAAGTCAGGCCCTAGCAGATTTTTTGGCCGACCACCCTTGTTTGAAAGTAGAAGGAGAGAAGGATCCGGTCGAGAACTCTTACTTCAGCAGGAGTGGGGATCGTCATAGAGTCTCCAATGGGGAGAAAGACAAAATTTTCTCTCCAGCTCACTTTTGAATGTTCAAATAATCAAGCCGAGTATGAAGCTTTGATTATCGGTCTGGAAATTTTAAAGGAGATGGGGGCATCTACAGTCGAGATAATAGGTGATTCACTTTTGGCTTTGAAGCAGCTGACAGGTGAATATCAATGTCGTAGTTGGGCTTTGTCACCATATTACATGGTAGCCGATCAGTTGATCCAAAGTTTTGACGATGTGGTTTTTCAGCATATCCCAAGAGAACTGAATTGGGAGGCAAATGAGATGGCTCAGATTGCTTCAGGAATTCATATTCCAGAGGAGTTGACGGAAAGGATTATCAGCATACAGAGGAGGGATCTTTTGTCATTGCAAGAGAGGAATATGACGGGAGACATCTTTTGCATAGAGATTGATGAAAATGATTGGAGATTTTCATTGATTAAGTATTTGGAGAATCCAAACGGAAAATCTGATTGGAAAACTCGGCTAAGAGCGGTGAAGTATATTTTATTTGATAAAGAATTGTATAAAAAAGGGCAAGATGATTTACTTTTGAAGTGCTTGGGTAAACACGAAGCAATGCTAGTGATGGCTGAAGTTCATGAAGGTATTTGTGGAGCACACCAAGCTGGAACGAAAATGAGGTGGTTGATCAGGAGACATGGCTATTACTGGCCGACTATCTTGTCCAATTGCATCAAGTATGCTAAAGGGTGCACGGCTTGTCAACGTCACGGCCCAGTACAGCACATTCCGGCCGTACCTCTCAATCTTATAATCAAGCCATGGCCTTTCTGAGGGTGGGCGATGGATTTGATCGGAAAAGTGTACCCTCCTTCTAGCAAACAACACACATTTATCATCGTCGCCACTGACTACTTCACTAAATGGGTTGAGGCACGGCCGATGAAGTCAGTAAGTTAAGTTGATGTGATCAAATTCATCAAGGAAGACATAATCCACAGATTCGGAATACCAGAATCCATCACTGCCGATCGCGGAACGGTATTTACTGGTGAAGCGGTGGAATCATTTGCCAAAGAATATGGGATAAGATTAACTCATTTTACTCCGTATTTTGCCCAAGCTAATGGTCAGGCTGAAGCAACAAATAAAGTTTTGAAGGGAATTCTTGAAAAGATGGTGGATGTAAATCCAAGAGAATGACATGATTTGTTGTCAGAAACTCTTTGGGCATACATAATGTCAAAAAGGTCAGGAACCGGCACATCACCGTTCGCTTTGACATATGGGCATGATGCGGTTCTGCCAATGGAGGTGACGGTAAAATCTTTGCGCGTTGCTCAGCAAAATAATCTTACCCCGGCTGAGTATACTGAGGCCATGATGCAAGAAATAGAAGAACTTGATGAAGTAAGACTGGCGGCCTTAGATCACCTCCAAATACAGAAGAAATCCGTGGCACGTGCATACAACAAAAGGGTCCGCTTCAAAAGTTTCGGCGAAGGAGACCTAGTGTGGAAAGCAGTATTGCCTATTGGATCAAAAGATCCAAGATATGGAAAATGGTCTCCTAACTGGGAAGGACCTTTCACTATTGCCGAGATAGTAGGAAAAGGTGCATATCAACTCCAAGACGTCGACGGATCAAAACATTTAAATCCGATCAATGGTCGTTTCTTGAAGAAGTACTATCCGACTAGCTGGGAAGCCCGAGAAATATCAGAAGTTGGAGATACATTGTTTAATCAGAGTTAGATCCATTTGTAATTTTGTTTGATAAGTCAATAAAGTTGGGCCGGGTATTTTTTACGGCCAGTTACTAAAGATTCATTCAGTTTGATTAGCTGGTCAATCTAGGCTGCTAGTTATTTACTTGTCCTTTTGTCGAGTTGAGGTAGCTCATACTGAAGTTTGAATGCTAGTTATTTTTTCTTTAACTTGGATTGCGACAGATTCAAGCCCGAGGCTGAAAGTTCACAGCTAATTTCTAAAAATGTGATTAAATTCAGTAGTGCAATACTTGAAGTCAAATAAAAGTTTATTATTCAGAATAAGACAATGAATACATAAAAATGTCTTAATAAACTATTTATCTCTAAACGCTTTATAGGAGGTTTTCTTCAAGTTATCCCATGATGCATTACAGCGCTGAATTATCTCTTCGGCTTGTGATTTCTTGCTCCTGGCTACTTTAGTTTCTTCCTTGGTGTGAACAAGATTCTCTCGGATGGAATGAGCGTCAGTGGACAATTGCTTGGCGCGATTGATTTTTTCTTTAAAGTTAGCTTCTGCAATTGATAGTTTTCCTTTCAATCCTTTGATTTCAATCGTTAGGGCGGTAGCTTCTTTTTTCTCTGCCGAATGGTCAGCATGCATCGAGGCGAAGTCAGTCTGGAGGGTAGAAAGTGAAGCAAAAATAGTTTCGGCCTCCTCGATATCACATGGTGCAGACAAGAAAGAGTCCACGTTTTGATCAAAAGAAGCATGAAATTCAGCAGCACAAGAACGAAGGTTGTCATCTACTAATGAAGTCTTGCCGAGAATCTCAAATGATGTGAGTAGTTGGCTTTGGACGTCATCTTCGGTAAGGATATCAAAATCCGATTCAAAGAAACCGCTGACATAATTTAGTGCTCGCTGAACTGTATCGGTCTCCGCGTCATCTGAATCGGTCTCGTCGATAGCAGGAATTGCTACAGCCGGAGTAGGTGGGATTGGTCCAAGCAATTCTTCGACATCAAGAAAAGTATCATCTCCAAGATCAAACTCGTCTATAAAAGTTATGTCATCCTGTTTTATATATATGATAAGCATAAGTTATCATCAACTAAGCAGCTTAGAATGTCAGGTTTTTTTTTTTTTTAAAAAAAAAAGTACCTTGGAACTGTTCTTTGGAGGATCCTCTATGACGGAAGGCGAGGCTGAAAGGGATGTGTTACGCACCAAAATCATCTGAGAAGGTGTGAACAAAGGAGAAGATGAGTTATTGCCCAAAGTGTGACTAACCTGTCAAAAAACCAAAAGAAGTTCATTAAAACAAGTTGGCATGCACAACTAGGAGAATAAACTGAAGATAGAGTACCTCTTTTGTAACAACATCAGGGCATATATCTTTTGTCGGAGACAAGTCACCACAAGGAGGTGATACAATGGCCCTTTGGTCCTCAAAGGTGTGATATGGATTTTCTTGGTTTGAACTGATAGGTATATCACATCTTTTTCTTTTCTTAGAAGGAGTCTCAGGTGATATAGGTGATTCTGCAGAAGAGACTGTTGGAATGTTAACCTAAACAAGTTAAGCAGAGCAGAAAACTAGTCTGAAATAAGTGACTTACTGTTATTTGGGGTCTGGCAAGGAGAAAGAGGTAATGACGGGTCAGCTGGAAGCAAAGAATAACCGTCAGAAGCTTTAGTAGTAGGATCGTGTCGGAGGTAAAACACGTGCAGCTACATCTTTGGCAGGGCACCGAAACATAGAGTGGGTATATTTTTCCCACCAGTCTTCAAAGTTTCGAGTTACATTGGGATTGCACATGAAAGGAATGTACTTGAAAGCATAACTCGATCGTTTGAATGCAACATTGCCTTTTTCATACTCATCTATGGTAGAGAAGAACGGCCGATGAATGAAGCATTGATTGAATGAATACACCCATGGCACAGGGACAGCTTGACAAAGACTGAATTGCCGAGCAACAAGGTTTGGGCAGTAGACTTATGCGCCACATTGATTGGATTTAAACCTTCGGCCGAAAGGAAGATCTCGGTTGAGTAGTATGCTAGACCAAATTAATTTTAATGACTTCATCCGTGGAAGGTTGCTTTCTACGCCTGAATCAGGTTTAAGTGCCGAGTCCAGCCAGGCAGGAAGGAATGAATATTTGGTTGGCTCAGTAAATGCTTCTGGGGCCCTATGATGGGTGGAGTAGAAGAAGTCAAAGCAAGTCGTGGCGGAATGACCCAACAAGCCCATATGTAGAATTTGCTGTCCTAGAAGAGTATTGGGCCAGCTAGTTGTGAGGGAATGCCTCTTTTCTGGGAAATAAGCATGAAGCCAAAGCTGCAGTATCCAAAGGGGACCAGAATGGTGAGGATCCATATCAAACTTGACAACATTGTTTATTCCACGGTATAGATGGTTGAGAATGAGTGGTCCAAATGCGTATGGTGAGCCAGATGCAAGAGCCTCTGCTATATGGATATATCCTTTCGTTACCTGCACTGAAGCTACACAAAAGACGTACCTACATAGCCACATAAGGAGGAAGGCGAGATGTTCTTTTTCTGAGGGAGGATTATCTTTTCCACGGAGTGTTTTCAGAAAATAACAGTAAAATGATTCTTGCTTTGGGAATTTAGCTTTTTCATAGCGTGGTAGTCCACTTTGCGTCGAGGGAGTAACTGAAAGGAGTTTGCCATGAGGTCTGATGCCGAGGAGAGCTGCTAGATCCAACAAGGTGGGTGTCATCATGCCGAACCGGAAACTGAAAGTGTTGGTGACTGAAGACCAAAAGCATAATGCGGCAGCTAGAAGACCCTTGTCACATGGAATGTTGAGACATGACAAACGTATCACACCATAAATTCCAGACTTTCGCCAGATGTCGTCGTAATGAGGATCCAAGCGATCAACCCATGAGATCCAGTCTGAAGACGTAACAGGCCATGATTTGAAAGGCTTGGGGTCTTTCCACTTAGTCCAGTCCAAGGTTTTCGAAGAGAATGGCAAAGTTTTGTCTGGTCGAGATTGAAATATAGAATCCACTTCTCGAGGCATTTTGTTTTTGAATCGAGGTCCAAGGCTAAATTCTTTAAAAAGTGAATTCCTTTCGATTAAAAGCCTATCATCCACGACATCTTGGGAACGTCTAATGGCGTGTTCAAGTTGTTCGACGTACAGAAGTTTGCTTTTGTCAACAGCCTGCAAATAAAGCCATTTAAAAGTTCAGATACAGAAAAAATGAATGTTGATTAAGTACTTTAGCAATCAGAGTCACTTATACATGAGGTTGAGACGGTGCATCAAGAGCTTCATTGGTTTGATTTTTCTGGTTTTCATGAGGGATGGTCCGCATGATTGCAACTTTAAAGCCGAATACCTGAAAATAAGATTTCGATTTGATTTTTAAAAAAAAAAAAATTTAAAAAATTTATTTTATTTCATTTTATTTTTTGGTTTCGGTGGGTTTAATGTTGCAGCCCATGTTCAGCCAGCAGCAAGCAATCCAGGTCCATGCCAAGCTCAGCCCAGATCCGCGCAGTCTAGCCCGTTCCGGCTCAAGCAGCATTCTCCAACCCATCCGCGTGGTCCAAGCCCGAGCCCAGGTCCGCGCAAGCCCGCAACCTCCAGCCCGTTCCGGCTCCAGAAGCCCGATCCACCAGTTCAGCCTGCTCCAGCGCTAAGTCCAGCCCAAGTCTACATGGGTCCAAACCGCCCCGAATCCATGCCCTCCAAACTCGATTGCCGAACCCGTGTTTTTTTGGCACTGTGCATCTTCTTCTCCAAATCGCTGTCGCGTCCAGCGTTCAGTCCAGCAGCCCAGCCGCCGCAATCCGGTCCTCACCACCATGTGCAACGCCACGCCTCGCCACCCGCATGCATTGCCAGCCGAAGCAAGTCCGATCCTAGCCACCGCTGCAAGGCCAAACGTGAGCGAAGTCCGTTCGCCGTGAGCGAAGCCCATCCTCGCCGCCGTGTGCGAAGTCCGTTCCACTGCGTGCAAGCGAAGTCCGTGCGGCCGTGAGCGTGAGAAATCCACGACACCGTGAGAGTGAAAAATCCGCAGCCGTAAGAGTGAGAAATCCGCAGCCGTGAGCGTGAGAAATCCACGACGCCGTGAGAGTGAAAAAACGCTGCCGCTGCAAGTTGGTTCTCTCCACCGCGTACGAAACAGTACTCAGCCGTGTGCGAAACCAGTCAGGTCGCGGATCATCCAAACCTCAGGTCGTGGGCAGTAAATTTTCACGCCGCCATTGAAACCGGAATACGCTTCCGGTGTATATATATACATACATATATAAACAAAGAAAGAACATGAAATTTGTATACATGCATGATTGCAGCAGGGAAACACAAACACTATATGCATGGCCGGCAGAGAGAAAAAAAAAATTTTAAAAAAAGAGAAGAAAAGTGAATGTTTACCTGGTAGTGGTATTGCAAGGAACTATGCAGCAAGTTGGGAGCAAGGAATTGTGCAGCACGGAGCAAGTTTGGAATCTGGTTTGGCGGCGTGGAGAGCACTGAAATAAAAGAAAACAGTCAGATTTTGGAGATAAAAGTTGTGGCATAATTGGTTGAGAAACAAATAACATACAATGAAAATTATGAACCAAAAGGTGGAGTTGCCGGCTAGGTTGAGGGATTATACATATATGTTATATATGTATATATTTATGGTATAAACTTAAATTGTGCAATTTGGAAAGAAAGCCCGATCAAGCATGGAAGGTTGAAATTTGNAGTATCCAAAGGGGACCAGAATGGTGAGGATCCATATCAGACTTGACAACATTGTTTATTCCACGGTATAGATGGCCGAGAACGAGTGGTCCAAATGCATGTGGTGAGCCAAATGCAAGAGCCTCTGCTATATGGATATATCCTTTCGTTACCTGCACTGAAGCTACACAAAAGACGTACCTACATAGCCACATAAGGAGGAAGGCGATATGTTTTTTTTCTGAGGGAGGATTATCTTTTCCACGGAGTGTTTTCAGAAAATAACAGTAAGATGATTCTTGCTTTGGGATTTTAGCTTTTTCATAGCGTGGTAGTCCACTTTGCGTCGAGGGAGTAACTGAAAGGAGTTCGCCATGAGGTCTGATGCCAAGGAGAGCTGCTAGATCCAACAAGGTGGGTGTCATCATGCCGAACCGAAAACTGAAAGTGTTGGTGACTGAAGACCAAAAGCATAATGCGGCAGCTAGAAGACCCTTGTCACATGGAATGTTGAGACATGACAAACGTATCACACCATAAATTCCAGACTTCCGCCAGATGTCGCTGTAATGAGGATCCAAGCGATCAACCCATGAGATCCAGTCTGAAGATGTGACAGGCCATGATTTGAAAGGCTTGGGGTCTTTCCACTTAGTCCAGTCCAAGGTTTTCGAAGAGAACGGCAAAGTTTTGTCTGGTCTGGATTGAAATATAGAATCCACTTCTCGAGGCATTTTGTTTTTGAATCGAGGTCCAAGGCTAAATTCTTTAAAAAGTGAATTCCTTTCGATTAAAAGCCTATCATCCACGGCATCTTGGGAACGTCTAATGGCGTGTTCAAGTTGTTCGACGTACAGAAGTTTGCTTTTGTCAACAGCCTGCAAATAAAGCCATTTAAAAGTTCAGATACAGAAAAAATGAATGTTGATTAAGTACTTTAGCAATCAGAGTCACTTATACATGAGGTTGAGACGGTGCATCAAGAGCTTCATTGGTTTGATTTTTCTGGTTTTCATGAGGGATGGTCCGCATGATTGCAACTTTAAAGCCGAATACCTGAAAATAAGATTTCGATTTGATTTTTTTTTTAAATTAAAAAATTAAAAAAATTATTTTATTTCATTTTATTTTTATTTTATTTTTATTTTATTTTTTGGTTTCGGTGGGTTTAATGTTGCAGCCCATGTTCAGCCAGCAGCAAGTGATCCAGGTCCATGCCAAGCTCAGCCCAGATCCGCGCAGTCCAGCCCATTCCGGCTCAAGCAGCATTCTCCAGCCCATCTGCGTGCTCCAAGCCCAAGCCCAGGTCTGCGCGAGCCCGCAACCTCCAGCCTGTTCTGGCTCCAGCAGCGCGATCCACCAGTTCAACCTGCAGCCCGCGTACGAAGCCCGATCCACCAGTTCAGCCTGCTCCAGCGCTAAGTCCAGCCCAAGTCTACATGGGTCCAAACCGCCCCGAATCCATGCCCTCCAAACCCGATTGCCAAACCCGTGTTTTTTCGGCACTGTGCATCTTCTTCTCCAAATCGCTGCTGCATCCAGCGTTCAGTCCAGCAGCCCAGCCGCCGCAATCCGGTCCTCACCGCCGTGTGCAACGCCTCGCCACCCGCATGCATTGCCAGCCGAAGCAAGTCCGATCCTAGCCGCCGCTGCAAGGCCAAACGTGAGCGAAGTCCGTTCGCCGTGAGCGAAGCCCATCCTCGCCGCTGTGTGCGAAGTCCATTCCACCGCATGCAAGTAAAGTCCATGCGGCCGTGAGCGTGAGAAATCCACGACACCGTGAGAGTGAAAAATCCGCAGCCGTGAGCGTGAGAAATCCACGACGCCATGAGAGTGAAAAAACGCCGCTGCTGCAAGTTGGTTCTCTCCACCGCATACGAAACAGTACTCAGCCGTGTGCGAAACCAGTCAGGTCGCGGATCATCCAAACCTCAGGTCGTGGGCAGTAAATTTTCACGCCGCCATTGAAACCGGAATACGCTTCCGGTGTATATATATACATACATATATAAACAAAGAAAGAACATGAAATTTGTATACATGCATGATTGCAGCAGGGAAACACAAACACTATATGCATGGCCGGCAGAGAGAAAAAAAAAATTTTAAAAAAAAAAAGAGAAGAAAAGTGAATGTTTACCTGGTAGTGGTATTGCAAGGAACTGTGCAGCACGTTGGGAGCAAGGAATTGTGCAGCACGGAGCAAGTTTGGAATCTGGTTTGGCGGCGTGGAGAGCACTGAAATAAAAGAAAACAGTCAGATTTTGGAGATAAAAGTTGTGGCATAATTGGTTGAGAAACAAATAACATACAATGAAAATTATGAACCAAAAGGTGGAGTTGCCGGCTAGGTTGAGGGATTATACATATATGTTATATATGTATATATATAGCATATTTATACACAATTTATGTATAAACTTAAATTGTGCAATTTGGAAAGAAAGCCCGGTCAAGCATGGAAGGTTGAAATTTGCATGGAAACTAAATCTTTGGCTAATCGGAATTAATTAAGTGATTGAGGCCAAAGAATTTGGAAATATATGAATATATGGAATTTAAGGAAAATAAGCATCATTTGTGTATATAGGACCGGTTGATTACACATTGAAATGGAAATTATATATAATTATATATATATATA
>QANX01003850.1:36095-125277 GCA_003254975.1 Ochetophila trinervis
TGTTTGGACCATATATTAATTTTTAAGAAAATTAATATTTATTTAAGCTTAATTTTGGAATAGGTTTGTCCCACATTGTTTGGAAAGGAAAAATGCATTGGATTTGTACTAAGTATAAATTGTGGTTCTAGTCCCACATCGGAAGAGGACAAACATCTTTAAAAGTTTCATCGTTATAAATAGAAGATTCACCAATAGTTGGAGGGGGCCCTGCATTAACACAACTACAGCATAGACAACTTAGTTTATTCTCTTTAGAATTTACTTCGAGTAGTCAAGTGTTCTTAGTTGTTTTTAGTTAAAAAATTTATTTAAAAGTCCTTTGATCTGAAAGGCATTTGTAACCTTTTAATTATTTTGTTCTCAATAATTAATACAATTGTTTGAGTAGTTTGATTTAACTGGCGCACATTTTATTTTCTTTGGATTGTTTTAGATTCGAAGTGGCACGCCCGTACACCTAAGAGACGACCAATTGTTGTGTTTTACACCAACAGCTAGCGTTCAATTTTTCAAAGCATATAAACATGGAAACCTTGCAAGTTATGGCGGAATGGCCAATGTATAGGCTACCTTTCCATTCTTCTCAAGAATCTGAAATGGACCAATGTATTGAGTCCATAACGTCCCTTTACATCCAAATCTTTTGATACCATGGCATGGTGTAACATGTAAGAATATTGATCATAAATTCCAAATTTAATAGAACTTTTCCTATGGTTCGCAGTGTTGGGTTTCTGTAACTATAGCAGTTACAAGCCCTTTGGGTTTTTGTAACAGTTGTTTTGAATAAATTAAATTTGTTTTAATTAGTTATATTAATTAGAATTAATTATTTTATTTTCAGTTACATTTTTATTTACTATATATATGTCTATTGTTTTGAGGTTAGAGATAGGAAAGGAAAAAGAACAGAGAATCGAATAAACAAAATATTAGAACGTGAGTTTGAGTTCTAGAGAAAGTGGTGATAAAGTTTAGGTATTTTTCTAAGTTCGAAATTAAATCTTTGGTGGTGCTAAAGCTAAAGATTGGGAGTATCTGTTGTATCCTGGGAGACGATCGTCAACAAACCACTCGCACCTGTGAGGACGAAATCGTTCTTAAGGACACTGTGGTATTACACAAACCTCGGAGTACTTTCAAATACATCATATACAGGTTCTAATTTATATTTACAATGTATTTAAATATATTTTATTAATTTGTAATATATATATATATTTATAAATATTTGATTAATGTTCATTAGTATTTACAATCTTAAGAACGATTTTCGTATACTGTTAATATATTTATTTATATATATACATATTGGTATATGATTTTTGTTATGTTTTAATATATTCCCGAAGATATTTTTTGTGGATTTATTTTGTATGGTCAATTTTAATTTAAATTGAACTCATAATCCAAACATGGGCGACGAGACGAAGAAAACGAGACAAACGTGGTCAAAAACGAAGGTCAAACGAAGGAGATACGGCCGGGTCATGAACTGGGTAGCGATACCCATGACCTGACCCGGTTCAGAAAAATAGGTGAAGAAGAAGACCCAAAATGACGTCGTTTTGACGTGTTGGGCATCTGGGCTGAGGCAGCAGGCCTAGCATGACTTGGGCTTGGGTTTGATCTGGGCTGGGCTTGATCCTGGCTAGGCTTGGCCTGAGCTTTGGTTGGGTTGGGTTTGGGCCTAGTCCAGTTGGGCCCAATAGTGGGCTGAGGCACAGCCTGTTTGATACCAAGACAGTAATCAGTCAAGTCCAATAGCTGCAGGTAATCATACAAGAAATCCATTCTGAGAGGATGGTGATTAGTGAAGCTTTTCAAGTGGCATGTGTTATTGAGAAACTGCCTTCATGTTGGAAAGACTTCAAGAATTACCTTCAGCATAAGCGAAAGGAGATGAGCATGGATGATCTGATTGTTAGACTTCGTATTGAGGAAGACAATAGACGATCAGAGAAGAGATCATCATCGGAGGCTTACGGTAAAGCTAATGTGGTGGAACATGGTCAAGGCTCCAAGTCCAAGAAATTTGCTGGAAAGAATTCCAAGCTAGGTCCCAAGGGAGGGGTGTTTAAACATTCCAAATTCCAAGGGAAATGTTTCAATTGTGACAGGATAGGTCACAAATCGGCAGATTGCAGACTGCCGAAACAAAAAAATAAAATGGCACATGTGGTGGAGAAACTCACCAAAGAGGTCAATGATATCGACTTGAGTGCCGTAGTTTCTGAAGTGAATCTTGTTGGGTCAAACCCAAAGGACTGGTGGATTGACACTGGTGCAACTCGCCACATATGCTCAGACAGAGGATTGTTCACTTCCTTCGAACCAACTGAAAGTGGGGAGAAGTTATTCATGGGAAATTCTGCAACATCTGAAATAAAAGGTGAAGGGAAGGTGATTCTGAAGATGACCTCTGGGAAAGACCTGACTCTGAACAACATGCTGTATGTACCAGATATATGGAAAAATCTGGTATCTGGATCGCTTCTAAGCAAGCATGGATTTCGCATGGTGTTTGAGTCTGATAAGGTCATATTGTCAAAATGTAATATGTTTGTGGGAAAGGGCTATGTAGCCAATGGGCTTTTCAAACTTAATGTAATGACTGTAAAGCTTAAAAATATGAATAAAGCTAGTACTTCTTCTGTTTACTTGCTTGAGTCTTCCAATTTGTGGCATGGTAGACTAGGACATGTTAATTATAATACTCTGAGGAGATTAATTAACTTAAATCATATTCCCACATTTCAAATTGACAATAAATACAAATGTGAAACTTGCGTTGAGGCAAAGATGACGAGGTTATCATATCACACTATTGAACCTTTAGATATGATCCATAGTGACATATGTGATCTGAAATTTGCACCAACGAGAGGAGGCAATAAATATTTTATTACCTTTGTTGATGATAGCACAAAATATTGCTATGTCTATTTTGTTGAAGGGCAAAGATGAAGCCTTAGGGAAATTTATACTCTATAAGGCTGAAGTTGAGAATCAACTTAAAAAGAAAATTAAAGTAATTAGGAGTGATCGCGGTGGCGAATATGTAAATCCTTTTGGTGAATTTTGTGCTCAAAATGGGATTAGACATGAAGTCACTCCACCGTATTCACCACAGTCCAATGGTGTGGCTGAACGGAAAAATCGAACTCTCAAGGAAATGATGAATGCAATGCTGTTAAGTTCTGGGTTACCTCAGAACTTGTGGAAGGAAGCTATTTTATCAGCAAATTACCTTTTAAATAAGGTGCCCCGGAAGAAAGAGGTGAAAACACCTTATGAGCTTTGGCATGGAAGACAGCCCTCCTACAATTATTTACGAATGTGGGGGTGTCTGGCCAAAGTAGTTGTACCTATTCCAAAGAGAGTAAAGATAGGTCCAAAAACAGTTGATTACATTTTTATTGGTTATGCACAAAATAGCAGTGCATATCGATTTCTTGTGTACAGATCTGAGATTTCAGATATACACAGAAATACAATAATGGAATCGAGAAATGCTACATTTTTCGAGCATAATTTTCCATACAAATCTGATGAGGGACCGAGTTCGTCAAAACGAACATTAGATGATGTTTATGATGATAGTCCAGATAGTGATCATGGACAAGATGATGAGGTTGAAGTTAGACGTAGTAAGAGAATAAGAACAGAAAAAACTTTTGGTCCAGATTTTCTTACTTACATGCTCGAGAGCGAACCTCAAAGCTTTCAGGAAGCTATAAACTCTCCTGAATGTCCTTTATGGAAAGAGGTAATCAAAAGTGAAATAGATTCCATTTTGCAAAATCATACTTGGGAGTTAGTGGATCTACCTCCTGGTTGTAAACCTTTGGGTTACAAGTGGATTTTTAAGAGGAAGATGAAAGCAGATGGAACTATTGATAAATATAAGGCAAGGCTAGTAATAAAGGGTTACAAACAAAAGGAAGGCCTTGATTATTTTGATACATATTCACCAGCGACGAAAATAAATTCCATAAGGATGGTGATTGCTATAGCAGCCTTACGGAATTTAGATATACATCAGATGGATTTAAAAACGACATTTCTAAATGGGGATCTTGATGAGGAGATCTATATGGAGCAACCTGAGGGTTTTTCTGCTCCAGGACAAGAGAGAAAAGTCTGTAAACTGGTGAAATCTCTGTATGGTCTAAAATAAGCTCCAAAACAATGGCATCAAAAATTTGATTCTGCCATGTTTGAAAATGGGTACAAAATAAATGAATGTGATAAATGTATCTATATAAAAGATACAGACGATGGATATGTTATTTTATGTCTATATGTAGATGACATACTTATCGTGGGTAGTAACGATAATATGATCCAAACTACCAAAGCTTTGTTAAATACAAAGTTTGATATGAAAGACATGGGGCTTGCATATGTGATATTGGGAATTAAAATTTCCAGGTCTTCGAATGGAATCATTCTTAGTCAGTCACATTATATAGATAAAATACTGGATAAATTCAGTAATGAGGATACTGGTATAGCCAGAACACCCATAGATATGAATTTACATCTTTCCAAGAATAAAGGAAAGGGTGTTTTCCAAGTGGAATATTCTAGGGTGATTGGAAGTCTAATGTACCTGATGAGTTGCACTAGACTGGATATAGCCTACTCAATAAGTAGACTAAGTAGATACACGAGTAATCCAAACCAAGATCATTGGAAAGCGATAGTGCGAGTACTGAGGTACTTACGATATACTCGTGATTACGGACTGCACTACACAAGATATCCAGCTGTATTAGAAGGATATAGTGATGCTAGTTGGATTTCTGATATAAAGAATTCAAAGTCCACTAGTGGATATGTATTTACATTGGCTGGTGCAGCTGTAACATGGAAGTCCTCCAAACAAACAGTTATAGCTCGTTCTACTATGGAATCTGAGTTCATAGCTTTGGACAAATGTGGAGAAGAGGCTGAATGGTTACGTTAGTTCTTAGAGGACATTCCATAATGGTCGAAACCTGTGCCTGCAATTAGCTTACTTTGCGATAGTCAATCTGCAATTGGCAGGGCACAGAATATTATGTATAATGGAAAGTCTAGACATATACGTCGGAGACACAATTCCATTAGACAGTTAATCTGATTTCTATAGACTATGTAAAGTCGAAAGAAAATATTGCGGATCCGCTAACCAAGGGGTTAAATAGAGAATTAGTTGAGAAGTCATCGAGTGGAATGGGATTGAAGCCCGTGAAAGAAAAGTTGATATGATGGAAACCCGACCTATGTGACTGGAGATCCCAAGATCTAGGTTCAACGGGACAACGCAATTGTAAAGGCTGGTATGAATCACTGTGGGGGTTTTTACCCTTACCCATTCCTATGATAAAACAGTGATAGATATAAGGTTAAGCTATGCTTTTAATGATTCTCGAATGTTTGGTAATCTATAAGGATTATATGGAAACAGAAGAATCACCTATGTGGGAGTGAAGAGGGGCCGCTTCAAGGAGAATTGTGGTGGGCGCAATTCTTTAAACTCTTGCAGAACCAGGACGATGTTCATGACCAAAACGAACATAATAGTAAGAACTGGAAAATACCAGGAAGGGGTCCTGTGTGAGATGTATCATCTTTTACATAAATGATATAATGGTTCAAGGACATCGTGTCTACCATTTAATCAATAAAGTAAATACATTTTCACAAGGGAAGGTTCAAAGAGTAACATCTACCTATCCTATGCAGACTCCAACTGTAAAGCTTTATCACCTGTGTATAGAATGAGGCTAGTTTAATTTATTCATGTGGGGGATTGTTGGGTTTCTGTAACTGTAGCAGTTACAAACCCTTTGGGTTTTTGTAACAGTTGTTTTGAATAAATTAAATTTGTTTTAATTAGTTATATTAATTAGAATTAATTATTTTATTTTCAGTTACATTTTTATTTACTATATATATGTCTATTGTTTTGAGGTTAGAGATAGGAAAGGAAAAAGAACAGAGAATCGAATAAACAAAATATTAGAACGTGAGTTTGAGTTCTAGAGAAAGTGGTGATAAAGTTTAGGTATTTTTCTAAGTTCGAAATTAAATCTTTGGTGGTGCTAAAGCTAAAGATTGGGAGTATCCGTTGTATCCTGGGAGACGATCGTCAACAAACCACTCGCACCTGTGAGGACGAAATCGTTCTTAAGGACACTATGGTATTACACAGACCTCGGAGTACTTTCAAATACATCATATAAAAAACTAAAGATTGAGAATATCCGTTGTATCCTGGGAGACGATAGTCAACAAACCATTCGCACCTGTGGGGACGAAATCGTTCTTAAGGACACTGTGGTATTACACAGACTTCAGAGTACTTTCAAATACATCATATACAGGTTCTGATTTATATTTACAATGTATTTAAATATATTTTATTAATTTGTTATATATATATATATATTTATAAATATTTGATTAAATGTTCATTTAGTTATTACATATATATCCCGTGAGCTTTGAATGTTGCCTTCCGAATGATTTGTATTGTCCACGCGGGTCAATCCCTTTCTTTTATAGTGAGAGGTCTTTCCCTGAACACCTATACTTCTCCTTCGTTGAAAAGTAATATGAAAAAGAGTTGAAAAATAATAAGAAAAAGAGTTGAAATAACTATTTTCTAAAGTCCCTATCCGATACCATCCTATACAGCGTGGTGCACAATAAATGAATAAGGAATTCCATGCTAAACGGAAATACTAATTTAATATTGTATAATTCAATTATAAAGTTTGGGAACTACAGCTTGTTTACTGCTTTTTGCAGTGGGCGACGAGACGAAGAAAACGTGACAAACGGCGTCGAAAATGGAGGTCAGACGAAAGAGATACGGCCGGGTCATGAACCGGGTCGCGATACCCATGACCCGACCCGGTGCAGAAAAAACGGGTGAAGAAGAAGACCCAAAACGACGTCGTTTTGACGCGTTGGGCATCTGGGCTGAGGCAGCAGGCCTAGCATGGCTTGGGCTTGGGTTTGGTCTGGGCTGGGCTTGTTCCTGGCTAGGCTTGGCATGAGCTTGGGCTGGGCTAGGTTTGGGCCTAATCCAGTTAGGCCCAATAGTGGGCTGAGGCACAGCCCGTTTGTAGGGCTGGCCATGACACGTGGATAGCCACGTAGTCAGCCACGTGAATGACACGTGGAGATGTATGAGCTGACATGGCATGTGCCACGTGGAATGTTGACCGTTGACCAACGTTTGACCGGTGTAGACCGTTGACTATTGACCAATGTTTGACCGTAGTTGACCGTTGACCTGCAGTGACGGTGTATACAGAAAATTCGTGGGGTATACAGAATTTATGTGGGTGTAAACAGAAATTTGTGGGTGTATACAGTAAATCCATGGGAATTTTAAAGAAATGGCAACAGAGGTTAATGTTTCCTCAGACAACGTGAATACCGTTCATGTGGCAAAAGCGCCAACTTTGATGGCACCAATTTCTGTACCCGTGAATCATGCGGAGAAACCGGAAAAATTTGATGAAAAGGATTTTAAAAAGTGGCAACAAAAGATGCTATTCTATTTGACCACATTGAACCTGGCTAGGTTCTTGACTGAAGAGGCACCAGAGAGCAATGAGACTAGCGATGTGAGTACTCTCATGGCTGTGGATGCCTGGAAGAGTTCCGACTACCTGAGCCGGAATTATATTCTGAATGGCCTATCTGATGCTCTGTATAGTGTATACAGTAGCAAGAGGACAGCGAAGGAGCTGTGGGAATCTTTGGATAAGAAATACAAAACTGAGGATGCTGGATCCAAGAAGTTTGTAGTGGGTCGTTTCTTGGATTATCAAATGGTTGATACCAATACAGTAATCAGTCAAGTCCAACAGCTGCAGGTAATCATACAAGAAATCCATTCTGAGGGGATGGTGATTAGTGAAGCTTTTCAAGTGGCATGTGTTATTGAGAAACTGCCTTCAGGTTGGAAAGACTTCAAGAATTACCTTAAGCATAAGCGAAAGGAGATGAGCATGGATGATCTGATTGTTAGACTTCGAATTGAGGAAGACAATAGACGATCAGAGAAGAGATCATCATCGGAGGCTTACGGTAAAGCTAATGTGGTGAAACATGGTCAAGGCTCCAAGACCAAGAAATTTGCTGGAAAGAATTCCAAGCTAGGACCCAAGGGAGGGGTGTTTAAACATCCCAAATTTCAAGGAAAATGTTTCAATTGTGACAGGATAGGTCACAAATCGGCAGATTGCAGACTGCCGAAACGGAAAAATAAAATGGCACATGTGGTGGAGAAACTCACTAGAAAGGTCGATGATATAGACTTGAGTGCCGTAGTTTCTGAAGTGAATCTTGTTGGGTCAAACCCAAAGGAGTGGTGGATTGACACTGGTGCAACTTGCCACGTATGCTCAGACAGAGGATTGTTCACTTCCTTCGAACCAACTGAAAGTGGAGAGAAGTTATTCATGGGAAATTCTGCAACGTCTGAAATAAAAGGTGAAGGGAAGGTGATTCTGAAGATGACCTCTGGGAAAAACCTGACTCTGAACAACGTGTTGTATGTACCAGATATACGGAAAAATTTGGTATCTGGATCGCTTCTAAGCAAGCATGGATTTCGTATGGTGTTTGAGTTTGATAAGGTCATATTGTCAAAATGTAATATGTTTGTGGGAAAGGGCTATGCAGCCAATGGGCTTTTCAAACTTAATGTAATGACTGTAAAGCCTAAAAATATGAATAAAGCTAGTACTTCTTCTGTTTACTTGCTTGAGTCTTCCAATTTGTGGCATGGTAGACTAGGACATGTTAATTATAATACTCTGAGGAGATTAATTAACTTAAATCATATTCCCACATTTCAAATTGACAATAAATACAAGTGTGAAACTTGCGTTGAGGCAAAGATGACGAGGTTATCATATCACACTATTGAAAGGAATACTGAACCTTTAGATATGATCCATAGTGACATATGTGATCTGAAATTTGCACCAACGAGAGGAGGCAATAAATATTTTATTACCTTTGTTGATGATAGCACGAAATATTGCTATGTCTATTTGCTAAAGGGCAAAGATGAAGCCTTAGGGAAATTTATACTCTATAAGGCTGAAGTTGAGAATCAACTTAATAAGAAAATTAAAGTAATTAGGAGTGATCGCGGTGGCGAATATGTAAATCCTTTTGGTGAATTTTGTGCTCAAAATGGGATTAGACATGAAGTCACTCCACCGTATTCACCACAGTCCAATGGTGTGGCTGAACGGAAAAATCGAACCCTCAAGGAAATGATGAATGCAATGCTGTTAAGTTCTGGGTTACCTCAGAACTTGTGGGGGGAAGCTATTTTATCAGCAAATTACCTTTTAAATAAGGTGCCCCGGAAGAAAGAGGTGAAAACACCTTATGAGCTTTGGCATGGAAGACAGCCCTCCTACAATTATTTACGAATGTGGGGGTGTCTAGCCAAAGTAGTTGTACCTATTCCAAAGAGAGTAAAGATAGGTCCAAAAACAGTTGATTGCATTTTTATTGGTTATGCACAAAATAGCAGTGCATATCGATTTCTTGTGTACAGATCTGAGATTTCAGATATACACAGAAATACAATAATGGAATCGAGAAATGCTACATTTTTCGAGCATAATTTTCCATACAAATCTGATGAGGGACCGAGTTCGTCAAAACGAACATTTGAAGATGTCTATGATGATAGTCCAGATAGTGATCATGGACAAGATGATGAGGTTGAAGTTAGACGTAGTAAGAGAATAAGAACAGAAAAAACTTTTGGTCCAGATTTTCTTACTTACATGCTCGAGAGCGAACCTCAAAGCTTTCAGGAAGCTATAAACTCTCCTGAATGTCCTTTATGGAAAGAGGCAATCAAAAGTGAAATAGATTCCATTTTGCAAAATCATACTTGGGAGTTAGTGGATCTACCTCCTGGTTGTAAACCTTTGGGTTACAAGTGGTTTTTTAAGAGGAAGATGAAAGCAGATGGAACTATTGATAAATATAAGGCAAGGCTAGTAATAAAGGGTTACAAACAAAAGGAAGGCTTTGATTATTTTGATACATATTCACTAGTGACGAGAATAAATTCCATAAGGATGGTGATTGCTATAGCAGCCTTACGGAATTTAGATATACATCATATGGATGTAAAAACGGCATTTCTAAATGGGGATTTTGATGAGGAGATCTATATGGAGCAACCTGAGGGTTTTTCTGCTCCAGGACAAGAGAGAAAAGTCTGTAGACTGGTGAAATCTCTGTATGGTCTAAAACAAGCTCCAAAACAATGGCATCAAAAATTTGATTCTGCCATGTTGGAAAATGGGTACAAAATAAATGAATGTGATAAATGTATCTATATAAAAGATACAGACGATGAATATGTTATTTTATGTCTATATGTAGACGACATACTTATCGTGGGTAGTAACGATAATATGATCAAAACTACCAAAACTTTGTTAAATACAAAGTTTGATATGAAAGACATGGGGCTTGCAGATGTGATACTGGGAATTAAAATTTTCAGGTCTTCGAATGAAATCATTCTTAGTCAGTCACATTATATAGATAAAATACTGGATAAATTCAGTAATGAGGATGCTGGTATAGCCAGAACACCTATAGATATGAATTTACATCTTTCCAAGAATAAAGGAGAGGGTGTTTTCCAAGTGGAATATTCTAGAGTGATTGGAAGTCTAATGTACCTGATGAGTTGCACTAGACCGGATATAGCCTACTCAATAAGTAGACTAAGTAGATACACGAGTAATCCAAACCAAGATCATTGGAAAGCGATAGTGCGAGTACTGAGGTACTTACGATATACTCGTGATTACGGATTGCACTACACAAGATATCCAGCTGTATTAGAAGGATATAGTGATGCTAGTTGGATTTCTGATATAAAGAATTCAAAGTCCACTAGTGGATATGTATTTACATTGGCTGGTGCAGCTGTAACATGGAAGTCCTCCAAACAAACAGTTATAGCTCGTTCCACTATGGAATCTGAGTTCATAGCTTTGGACAAATGTGGAGAAGAGGCTGAATGGTTACGTCAGTTCTTAGAGGACATTCCACAATGGTCGAAACCTGTGCCTGCAATTAGCTTACTTTGCGATAGTCAATCTGCATGCAGGGCACAGAATATCATGTATAATGGAAAGTCTAGACATATACGTCGAAGACACAATTCCATTAGACAGTTAATCTCAACTGGAGTGATTTCTATAGACTATGTAAAGTCGAAAGAAAATATTGCGGATCTGCTAACCAAAGGGTTAAATAGAGAATTAGTTGAGAAGTCATCTAGGGGAATGGGATTGAAGCCCGTGAAAGAAAAGTCGATATGATGGAAACCCGACCTATGTGACTGGAGATCCCAAGATCTAGGTTCAACGGGACAACGCAATTGTAAAGGCTGGTATGAATCACTGTGGGGGTTTTTACCCTTACCCATTCCTATGATAAAACAGTGATAGATATAAGGTTAAGCTATGCTTTTAATGATTCTCGGATGTTTGGTAATCTATAAGGATTATATGGAAACAGAAGAATCACCTATGTGGGAGTGAAGAGGGGCCGCTTCAAGGAGAATTGTGGTGGGCGCAATTCTTTAAACTCTTGCAGAACCAGGACGATGTTCATGGCCAAAACGAACATAGTAGTGAGAACTAGAAAATATCAGGAAGGGGTCCTGTGTGAGGTGTATCATCATTTACATAAATGATATAATGGTTCAAAGACATCGTGTCTACCATTTAATCAGTAAGGTAAATACATTTTTACAAGGGAAGGTTCAAAGAGTAACATCTACCTGTCTTATGCAGACTCCAATTGTAGAGCTGTATCACCTGTGTGTAGAATGAGACTAGTTTAATTTATTCATGTGGGGGATTGTTGGTTTTGTAACTGTTGCCGGTTACAAACGTTTTTATTGAATAAATTAAATAGGTTTTAATTTGTTTTAATTTTAGTTTTAATTGTTTGTTTGTCAGTTACTTTTTTAGTTTACTATATATATGTCTGTTGTTTTGAGGTTAGATACAGAAAAAGACAAGGGAAAAGACTGATAAACAAAAGATTAGAACGTGAGTTTGAGTTATAAAAAGAGGTGATAAAGTTTAGGTATTTTCTAAGTTCGAAGTTAAATCTTTGGTGGTGCTAAAGCTAAAGATTGGGAGTATCCGTTGTATCCTGGGAGACGATCGTCAACAAACCATTCGCACCTGTGGGGACGAAATCGTTCTTAAGGAAGCTGTGGTATTACACAGACCTCGGAATATTATCAAAGAATTTGTATACAGGTTCTGTATTATTTCTCATGTATTTAATTTTATTTGTTAATTTATAATATATATATTTATAGATATTTGATTAATGTTCATTTAGTACTTACAGAATCATCTAAAGGTGAAAAATGGGCAAAAATGAGGAAACTAGCTAATTATACTTTTCATGGAGAAAACTTGAAAGTAAGCTCTTAATATTATTTGATATTGACTTTAATGTTCTTGGTAATTAGATACAAAGAGATTTGTAATATCATGTGCAGGGTATGATTCAGGCAATGGTAGCTAGCGTCGAGACGATGTTAGAAAGATGGAAATACCATGATGGGAAAGAGATTGAGGTTGTTGACTTCGGAAGTTATTTCCTGGACTGCATTTGGGAGCAGTTACCTAGAAGGGAAAAATACTTTTGAGATGATAATGAGGTTGACATTGTTATCATCAAGAAATTTGTACAAATTAAGGATTCCTCTCATTAGGTAAGTCTTTTTATTAAATTTTTTCTTATTTAAATCTATAAGTTGCGAAACAAAAATTAATGGTTTGTCAAAGTGTGTTTTCATCAGTTAGCTTGATATATGTTAGTTTTTCGTCAGTAGCAATGATCACTAGTGGATCCATAATATGATGATATTACAATTTAAGTAGATGAAAAAAAATGTGAGATTAATTAATTACATTTTTTATATAGAATTTAAGTTTAAAAAGTCAATATTGATTTAAATAAAATTAATTAATAATTGTCATGTCAGTAGCGGTTCTTACTGTAGATGATCACTAGTAATGACTATTATTTCACTATTTTTTCTCTCACTCATAAATTTTTGCAGCAAATTTATTAAAACTGCGGACCAAACTGAATCGGAGAAGCTCGAGAAAAAAATACACCATTCTATGGTAAAAATAATCAAAAATAGGGAAGAGAAGGTAATGAAAGGAGAGGAACACAACTTTGGGAATGATTTTCTTGGAATACTACTTGAAGCTCACCATGATGCGAATGAAGAATAGAGGATTTCAGTTGACAATGTGGTTGATGAATGCAAAACATTTTACTTTACTGGCCAAGAAACCACCAATACTTTGCTTGCATGGACAGTATTACTTCTGGCAATCCATACTGATTGGCAAGAAGAAGCAAGAAAAGAGGTACTCAATTATTTGGCCAACAAATCCTGAACCAAGACGACATAACAAAGCTCAAAACGGTAAATCAACAGCGCCAAGTAATGTAAAAAAACATAATTTTGTTTAGTAATTTCGGTTTAAGTTTTGTTAATTTTTTTTCTAACTTAAAACCTTTTCCATTTCATGCAGATGAACATGATCATAAATGAGACTTTATGACAGGATCCAACCCACTTGGATCCTGCCTGCATGACTTAATATTACTATTAAGCCATTAAGCAGTCGTTTAAGTCCGTCAAGCCGTTAATAAAAAACGATAAGAACCAACAGACCGAAAGATTTTTTTTAATTCTAGAAATTTTATTAGAAATTTCCGCAGGATTTTGTATGTTTTTCTAACATCCCTAAAATACAAATAATTACAAATCTGCAAGGAGAATCATTTCTATACAATGTTCACTCTACCAGCACATATATCCAAATTAAATAAAAACTACGCCTCAGTAATTAACTTAACACTCAAACAAATATATTGTTTAAGTAAAGTGTAGCTGGACTCAGTGTAAAACTGAACTGCCTACATACCCCGTTTAATAGGGATCAAGCTACCTGTAGTTCCTATAACATATTTGCACTGAACATGCCACTGCCAGTCATATCAACACATTCAACATAATTCTCATTTGTCATCTCTTAACCACTTTTAACCTCGTCAAAGCTTTTTAAGTAAATTTAGCAAGATAAAACTCATAGCTTGGCGGCATAATTCCTTACCCAAGCAGTTCTTAACCACACAATCATATCAATATAAACATTCACAAACCAAGATTCACAACAATTATTTCCACATAATCATTCATAAACCAAAATCCACATACGCAATCAAATTAGTTTTCAAACGGTCAAACAGCAATACAGCTAAACTCAAGCCACAATTTCTTCAGCAATTATTTAAAATTCACAGTAAAATAGTCACATAATATATATATTCCGTAACTGTTATCTATAACCACGAAATTCAATCGCCCAATCAAATCCTATAGTCTCAGCATACCAATTCATTCTAAAGCAATCACCAAAACATATTTACATACATATTTATATCACCAATCATCAACAATTCCTATTTTAACAGTTATTGACAACATAGCTCAAAATTAAATAAATTCCAAATATGCAACTATAATATGCGAATTATATATCAAAACGAAGCCTGAAAAGAGTAGAATACAACCAAGAATTTACTTCGTCCAACCGCTGCCGGTGGTGGCCGAAAAATGGTTGGGAAGTTGCCGCCGAACACCCTCCACTCGTACTGTCCACACGAATGAGATTTGGGACGAACGGATGCCGGAATCAGCCTCAGGAGGTCCAAAAGAGGGGGAAAGAACCGGCCCCGCAACTAGAAACCGCCGAGATCCGATGACCGGAGGAGAAACAGGTTCGCCGGCTCCTTCGAGTTTTCCGGCGCTTCACGGGGTTTCACGGCCACGGCTTGGAAGGGAAATGAGGAGGGAGACGTGGGCCATCTTCTCCGGGCGGTGGGTTGGCCTATTCTCGCTGGAATCCAGCTATTGCGAAAAAGGGGCTGACCGAGTTTCCTTTGATTTCTGGAGATCCGGTCGTTCCCACGAGCGGTCACCAGTGCCGTTGAGGAGAGAGGACTGTTTGCTCCACATTCCAAGTAATTTCTGGCCCAATCTGGCCGGAAAGCAGTCACTGCCGGCGAAGGAGACGGAGGTGCGGTGGTCGGGCTGCGTGGGAGGACTGGCGTCGGGGTGGCTCCTGCGTGTGTGTGTGCCTTCCAAACCCTTCTGGACATATTAAAGATAAAGGCAGAGGCAAAATAGTAATTTCTCTTGTAATTGAAAAATTACCAAAATACCTCTCACACTATGTCAATCATAACTTCTCAATCTTAGCTTAGAATCGAGCGTATTACTAGTCTACGAACCCGTATCGACTAACTCTATGCAACGGTACCACAGTCAAAGCCATAACACGCTCACACAAAAAGTCAACCCCAAGCCTCTCACGGTCAAACTGGTCAAACTTAAAAATTTTACTATATTTTCTTGGTACGAGATGTTAAACTTTAAGATTATACCCTGCTGTGATTTCCATTTTGAGAAAAGTCAGAAAGGAAGCTAGATTGGGGAAGCTCATTCTTCCACCTAACATGCTCTTGTACATGTCAACTCTGGCAGTCGACCATGACGCACGAATTTGGGGAGAAGATGTTCATCTTTTTAAACTAGAGAGATTCTCTGAAGGAGTTGCAAAGGCTACCAAGAACAACATTGCTGCATATTTTCCTTTTGGAATTGGACCAAGAACTTGTGTGGGCTTTAACTTTGCATTCACCGAAGCAAAGATTGCTCTCGCAATGATTCTACAGCGCTATTCCTTCGACCTTTTGTCTGCCTATGTCCACTTGCCATTTCAGCTTATCACACTTTGTCCGCAACATGGAGTTCAAGTAATATTGCACTCCATTTGAAGAAACTCAATTTATATTAGGATTGTTGAATTCCTATAACTTATACGTGAAGGTTGTTAAAGTACTCAAGAAAATTGTTGTGGGATTCATATTATACATGTTTATATATTAGTGACTGGCCTAATATTCTAAAGGAAAAGTTTGTGTTGAAGATGTGAGAATAATGAAAAGGGTTAAGTTGGATGACTGCCTTTATTTGCATGCTGAAATTTTGTCTTTCGCTTTTAGAATTTGTTAGTAGTGCAGCACGAAAATTTGAAAAAGACAAAATATCACAAAAGATGTCACAAAAACTTACAACGTGTTTGGACAATATTTTGTAATTTTCCAAAATAATATTTTAATTTATTAAAATATTATTTTGGAGGTGGGTAAATGCAATTGTCCCACATTACTTGGAAATGAGTATGTATTAGATTTTCACAAGTATAAATGGGTGGTATTGAAATTACAATGGCAAGAGTCCCACATCGGAAATACAACAAACATCCTTGGATGTTCCTCATGAAAATGATCCCGACATTAACACACAACTAAAACATATATTACTTAATTTATTCTCGTTAGAATTTACTTTGAGTAGTCAAGTGTTCTTAGTTTAAAATTTTATTTAAAATTCCTTTGATTTCGAAGGCATTAGTAACCTTTAATTATTTTGTTTTCCATAATTAATACAATCGTTTGACTGTTTGATTCAATTGGCACATATTTTCTTTTCGTTGAACTGTTATAGGTTTGAAGTGGCACGCTCGTACAATAGGAGACGACTGATTGTTGTGTTTTACACCAGCATATCTTTTGGCAAGCCTGGTGGGACTTAATTTTTTGACTGCGAAAATGGTGCAAACTAGCTTAAAGAATTAGGAACCTGATACCCACTGTAGCATCACTGGCCAAACGTGTCGAAGGAAGATGGAAACAGAAGGGAAGCTGGCAAGACTCCTGGCACGATAGAGATGTCTACTCAGGATTTGATCCGTGAGCTGTTCTAGAAGATGGAAACATACCAGGAGACCCAATAGTAAATGTTGCAAGGAATCTTGGAATTGCTGTGCCAATAGGTGCAGACGACTCAAGCTTCGTCGAATGACGCAAGGTCGACTAATAGCTAGGAGGAACAACAGGTGCAGGCCTTTTAGGCCATACCCAATGGCTGCAAGCCAAGTATTGAGACACCAGCCTTTCAGGGTTATGCCTGAACGGAAAATCCAACCTTACAATCCCCCACCGGCTAGGAACAATGTTCTTATCGAGGGATATGCTAACAACCTAGGCCAGAATGTGAGGGATGGTCGGGAAGAAGAGATGATGCAAGCTTTCCAGGTTGTACCCAACGTACATGGTGGAATAGCGAATGTCCAGCCATATGTCAACCTCCCAGCTCAGAACCAGATTCATGGTGGGGGGCATATAGAGCATTTTGGCCAAAACTGTAGGAACGGACACTGAGACTCACGCCTATCAGGCAGACTTCCATGCCCTGACATGAAAGAAAGATGTCAAGCTTGGAGAGAAGTATTCAGCCCAAAAGGTAGAATCATTCGCCATGTTGCTTAGTACCCGATGTAGGCATGAATCCAAAGATAAAAGAAATATGCATCCTCGAAGAAGTCAAAACATATTCAAGCCATCGATGGAAATTCAAAGCCAAAAATCAGTGTTCTAGAGCTTAGGTCAAAGGATGTAGGATGGATGTAGAGAATGGAACAGCCGGCGCCAAGGCGATCAAGCCAAGTTGAGAATCCATGTCACTTTTTCCAAAGAAGGCAATACAAGATTGGTTTGGTAGAAGATCGAGAAGTCGATGACTTTTAAGCCACCAGCGATGGAGGTAGATTGCTGGTATCATGTAGGATATAAGTCCTATCAACTATTTACCAAGACCCTGAAGAGGCAGATACAGCGCCAGCATGCTAAAAGTTGGATAGCATGTCAACCGGATAAGCAAAATGATATTATCATGCCAAATGAGTTGAAGTTATTTGCCGACGACCTGGATGGAAGACGTAAGATTGCAACTCTATCCAAGAAAGTTAACATCTTATCTGGAGCTCCTCAAAAGAAGAAACCCGTAAATAAATGGATCATAAGGCAAAGTGCAGAAATGTAGTCATGCTTGAAGGGCATGGACAATAATCCAGTGGAAGAAGACATAGTTGTTTCTTCAGCAGTCAAGTCATCAACAATCAAATTTGGAACCATGGATGAGGTGATGGTCAACGCAATCCTCGTCTTGCCTTTGTCATTTGGATCCCAATTTTAGTTGGAATGATAGAATAAGAACGATATCTATTGAAAGTCATGATATAAAAGAAATACGGACGCAGTATAAGATGTTAGCTCAGATGATGGAGGAATCAATATTGCTTTGCAATTTTATTTGTTTCAACAAAATAACAAAGCAAGGGGGGCATTGTTTGGACCATATTTTGTAATTTTCCATTAAAATATTATTTTAGATGTGGGTAAATGCAATTGTCCCACATTGCTTGGAAATGAGTATGTATTGGATTTTCACAAGTATAAATGGATGGTATTGAAATTAGAATGGCAAGAGTCCTACATCGGAAATACAGCAAGCATCCTTGGAAGTTCCTCACCTATAAATAGGAGCTTCACCAACTTTGAAAAAGATCCCGACATTAACACACAACTACAATATAGATTACTTAGTTTATTCTCGTTAGAATTTAATTCGAGTAGTCAAGTTTTCTTAGTTGTTCATAGTTTAAAATTTTATTTAAAAGTCCTTTGATCCCGAAGGCATTAGTAACCTTTAATTGTTTTGTTTTCGATAATTAATACAATCGTTTGACTGTTTGATTTAATTGGCGTATATTTTCCTTTATTTGAACTGTTATAGGTTTGAAGTGGCACGCTCGCGCACTAGGAGATGGCTGATTATTGTGTTTTACACCAACACAACGACAAAACTAATTATGTTGAATCACTCATAAGTAATCCATAATTAAAAATCAACTAGTTAATTTTACAAAATACTAAAAATTAAGAAAAATTAAGAAAACTTAAAATATTATTCAGCATAAAATAAATATTACAGCCACCAATACTATGAATTTATAGGTATCAAAATAAAAATCCTAATACATAAATTAATAAAAACCAAAAATAACAAATCACTAAAATTCCATAATTAAAAGATTTCTAATAAGCATGGAAATAAAAGATTAAATCCCCTTATTTGTGAAACTAGAACTAAAAATTAATTGATTTTCCTAAATTACTCTAATTTTTCCGGATTTGAAATGCTCAAATTGCTCTATATAATGTGTTGTCATGGGTGCTGCATCAGTTAGCCAATATAGTTGGCAGCAAAATGCAATCAAACTTGTAGCCTTTAATAATTTAGGTGGGGAAATATATGTAGCATTATCGAAAAAGTATTACATGTAACATTTACCTCCTCTCTAAGGATATATTAGAGGGATTTTCTAATCCAATGCTGCCTAGCTCGATTTCCCCATCCTAAATTAATATTGAAAAGTTATAAAAAAGAAAATAATGTCACATTATTTGTGTAACAGTCAATACTCACATACTTACAACCCAAAATGAACAATCTAGCTATAACCTTACACAATGTCAAAATAAAGCATGTTGGACCCTGCAAAATAATTGTTGAGTGTTGAATTATTAGTAACTCGTTAGAACCAAGTCATCCATATAATGACTATTTATAAAAGCTTAGAATTTTTATTTTTTATTATATTTTTTTATTTTTTAGTAACAAAATTCTGAACAACAAAGCCAAAACTTGTCGAAGAAGTTATTTGTTCTCTTTTTTTTGGTCATAGAAGAGCTAGAAATTTATTGTTATAAAGTTTTTGTTATAGAGATACAATTACAAACCAGCTACTATGAAATTTTGTCAAAAATAATGTTAGCTACAAATGTAATTTATGCAAAAAGGATGGAAATTTTGCCACACTTGCATGCATGCCCGAGACAATGTACATGCCAGGTCGAAGTGAGCACTCAGTCAATCCGATCCTCAAAATAAGTCCTAGACACTTTTTAATCAAGATGTTCGAGCTTTCCATCACTCTGTTAAGTGAGCCATGAACAATGTCCTTCTCTTAGAATGTCTGAGACTAGTTCACGGACTTTTCGAGATAATGCAAAACCAAAAAAAAATATGATAAATTTTTGCCTCAACTAAGCTATAATCAAAGTCTTATGTTCGAAATTAGCCATGTCTAAGAGAACCAAGTGTTCAAAGTGGTTTGGCCAAAAAATTCACAAAAGGCAAAATTATAGCTCAACATACATGCCCATATACCTACCTCTTTCTCTTTCGGTCAGACAAAGGAGTGTAGCAGTGGAAAGCTCAAAAAAGTCTTGGATAAAATGTCAAAGGTTTGCAAGGTTCAAAATATCTTGCCATATCAAGCTTACTGTTGACTCCAGAACCTAAGACGAGACTTATTTCTTGGACCGGTCCATGGCAATATCAATATGTATTGTTTAATCCATTGGTTTTATTTGTATTTTGGTTTAACCTTCACGTAAAACAATGCTATGTACGTCTCTATAAATATGATGAACTGAGAATGAGAAATTTTCAAGGTCCCATGTATCACTTTCTTTCTCTCTTCATCTTGTTCCTTAAGCGAAGCTAAAAACCAAACAAAAGCAACATAAAACTAGAAAGTGATGAGGACATCGAGCCATACAGAGGAGGTGGTCCATATGATTGTTGAGCTATCCAAGAAGTCCCGTGACATGTAGCTGAGCCAAGCAATTCAATAAGGCTTTGAAGCTTTATATTCAACAAGTCTTGGATAAAAAGTTCGGGGAAGCTATGGATGGGCCTGAAATTATCTTGTAATTTAGTTTATTAGTTAAGGATATATTAGTCTTTTATTTCCTATTTCTTTAGGGATTTTTTTTAGGGTTCATTTTCTAATATCTAGGGTTTATTATTTAGGAAACCATATTTGAAATACATTGTTTTTCTATTTAAAGGCCAATTCGGCCAGCAATAAGACAAATACGAATTATTTAGCAATATTGTGAGAGTAATTTTTCTCTTATCCTTTGTTCTTCTAGTTCACGCTTATGGCTTGTCTAAAGAACAATTTTCCAACTTATCAATCAAAGAGTGAAGCTTTGATTGTGGCGTTTATAGCAAGTTTATTGTCTCTTTCATAGACAACGGGTCAAGCTTCCATACCAAGATTTCAATCTCTTGTTGGATTAAGGGTTGAGGTCAACTTTGTAACCATTGAACCATTGTAGAATGATCCATCCCGCTAGGATTCACATCAGAAATTTACTAACATTTATTTAAGTATATCTCAGCCAAACACTAAAAATTCAACAAATTGACGTTAGAACCCAAGATCTAGTGAGTTATGTGTGAGGTCATTTTCCTGTACCTTTGTTGTTGCTTGTATCATTTTCAAGTTTCAATACAATAGTGAACCAAAACACTTTATCCAAAAACCTCTTTTTCCAATGGCTTCTACAAGTGATTCAACCTCATCTCTACTAATCTTCGATGGGAAAAATTATGTTGTTTGCAGCAATAAAATGAAGGCATATATCAAGGCTTTTAGTCTTTGGGATGTGATAAATGTTAGAGAGAACCAAAATCACTTAAAGCAAACACACTCTTGCTCAGATTAAGCTACATGAGAAGGAAATAGCTAAACAGTTTTGCATTCATTTGTGAGTGATACCATATGCACAAGGATCAAAACTTGTGAAATAGCTAAGGAAACTTGAGACAAGCTTCAAGAAGAATTCCAAGGCAGCCTAAGGACAAGACGAATAGAGAACCTCAATCTGAGACAAGAGTTTGAGACTTTCAAGATGAAAGAGACTTAGCTCATGAAGGTTTCCATAGATCGGTTGTTCAAGGTAATGAATCAAATATAAGTCCATGGCGAGTAGCTGAAAGACCAATGCATTGTTGAGAAAATTCTAATGAATCTGTTACAAAAGTTTGTATCCAAGATATCTTATCTGGAAAAGTCTTAAAACTTGAATGTGATCACTCTTTTATAGTTGATCAATGCCTTCTAAGCTACCGAGTAGAGCAGGCATATCCGAAATGAAGAGTCTATGGAAAATGCCTTCTTCTCAAGGCATAGAAACAAACCTCATACTCAATAACAAATAATGCCGAGACTAGTGGCAAACAATGCTAGAAGAGGAAAACCAAGCAAGGCACAACTGAGAATAAATTTTCCTTATTGCCCCAATTGTAAGAAGTTCAGACATCTCCCAACCAATTGCTATTGAAGACCAGATATGCTTGTACAAGATGTCAGCAAAGGGTTCATGTAGAATGAGTGTGCAAGCAAAAAGCTGAACCAAGACAATATGATCCAATATAGATGGGTCCAAGACGACACGCCAATGTTGTCAATGAAGCAATAAGTGACATGAGGTCAAAAATCTATTTGTTCCCACAAGCCTCAATGCTTCCAAGGAAAAGTTTGGGTTGGGTGGTTGATAGCGGTGACTCAAATCGTGTTTTACAACAAAAGGATAGTTCATAAACGTGTACAATAATTCTTAAAAGAATGTGAATATTGAAAATGGATGCGTACATGGATGTTGAAAGAAAAGGATATGTAGTCATGCACACAACTAAAGGTAATAAAATCATTCAAAATGTTATTTACATTTTTTTAAGCAAGAATCTACTTAGTGTAGGACAATTACTAGAAAAGAAATATAATCTTAATTTTTTGGACAATCCATGAACTATAGTAGATTGAAATAACAACTAAGTGTTCAAGGTAACTACGAAGAACAAGAGCTTTAAGATTGACTTAGACCAAGCTTTGAATACCAAAGTTGAGAATATGTCTATATTGTGGCACAAGAGGCTCAAGCACTCTAGTTATCAGACCACAAAGAAAACCTATGCTTTAGTTAAGGACATGTCAGGTTAGTAATGAAGAAAAGATGTGTGAAGTGTGTCAATAAGGAAAAAAATTAGACTACCTTTTCCCACAACTAGTTTATGGAGAGCCAATACCAAGTTAGAAATAATTCACTCGGACATATATAGTTCCATAAGTGTACTATCTTTTTACGGAAAATACTTCATAGATGACTGAATATACAAAGATGTGTTGGTATATTTGCTTACCCATAAATCACAAATGGCCAAGAAGTTTGATGAATTCAAAAAGCATGAAAAGGTTCAGTCCGGTTGTACTTTGAAAAGTGTTAGATCAGACAATGGAAGATAATACATTAGTCAAGCCTTCCAAAACATATGCAAAGGAGGAGCAATTGTGCATCATTTTACTATACCATACATATCACAACAAAATGGTGTGTCCAAAAAAAGAAGCCACTTCATCATGGAGATGGCTTAGTGATTTCTTTTTGAAAGTGAAATTTCGAAAAAAAATTTAGGCTTTGACAGTAACCTACATCCAAAATCAAATCTACTTTAGATTGTAAGAGACAATACATTTTTTGAGCTTTGGCTCGGACACAAGCCCTCATTGGAGCACTTAAAAAGCTTTGGTAGTTTCCGCAACCTGCATATGCCCAAAGATAGGAGCAATAAGTTGGACAAAAGGGCTCAGGTTGGTGTCTTATTTGGCTATAGTAAGGTGATTATGGTTTTAGTGTCTACAACATCAAGACTCTTAAAATCCTTGTAAGTTGAGATATGAAGATTGATGAAGAGGCAATATAAGATTGGAGTAAGGAAGAGTTACAACCTAGCGGGCATGATGATGTTCGAGATAACAATTATGATAATAAAGTCTGAGACAACAATGACAATGACGTTTGAGATTTCAATAATGATGATAATATCCAAGACAACAACAATGATGGTGATATCCAAGACAATGATGATGATGATGATGAAGATGATGATGGTGTACTCAAACTGTCCATTGGTTCAGATATGGACATTGGTGACGAAGAAATGGAGACTTGGCCTCTAAATGAAATATATGAGAGATGTGATGTTGCATTGAGTCCAACAAGATCCAAAATAGCCTTTTAGAATAAAGGAGTGGAGAGATACAATGAGTGCGGAGATGGAGATGATAAAGAAGAATGCCACATGAAGTTTGGTGATGAAGCCGAAAAAGAAACACAAATACAATCCAATTGACTTCATTATTAAACTCATAGAAAAATTGGTAACGAAGTGATATGATCAGCAAGTTGGTGTTGACTATGGAGATACTTTAGTCCCAAATGCAAAAATGGAAGCTACAAGACTTATTCTTGCAATCTCAGCTTGCAATCAATGGATGGCCTTCCATATAGATGTCAAGTCATCCTTCTAAATGGAATGCTGAACAAAGAAGTACATGTACAACAACTTGAAAGCTTTATTGTTATCAAGCTCCTAGAGCTTGGTTTAGAATGATCGATGGTTACTTGTTGTAGGAAAGATTCAGGAGAACTCTGAAGGAGCCGACCCTAAATGTGAAGAGCCAAAGAAGCATAGTGGTGGTTTCTCTCTCTATGCAGATGATCTACTAGTGATTGGACAAGGTATAGATGGGATTCAAAAAATTAGGGCTGAGCTTAATGATCAGTTTGAAATGTCAAGCTTAGGCGAGATAAATTACTTATTCAGTGTGGAAGTAATGCAGCAAAGAAATCTTCATCTCTCAATAAAAATATATCAATGACTTGCTGAAAAAATTCAACATGAAAAAAGCAATGCCACGACAACCCCAATGAACCATGGAGAAAATTTTCTCAAAGAAGACGATGCTCCTAAGTCTCAATATGAAGGGACTAAAAGAATTCTAAGATATCTCAAAGGATCTTGCCATTATGGAGTGTGGTATGAAAGCAAAGTTGAATGTTTTTTGCATGTTTTCTCTAACAATGGTTGGGCCATATTCATGGACGACATGAAGAGTACTTTAGGGTACCTATTCATGCTTGGGAGTGGTCCATTTCCACAAAACTCAAAGAAGCAGAGCACGATTGCACAAAACACAGCCAAGACAAAGTACATTGCTCGCTCAGCTACAGCAAATTAGTGCATATGACTGAGGAAGTTAATGCAAGACTTAGGTGATGAACAAGAATGAGAGATAATCATCATGTATTGTACACTTCAACAATATCTATTGCACAAAACCCAGTTCAATATGGGAGGACAAAACATATCCCAGCACAGTACTATTCACTTAAGGAGTTTGAGGCAATTGGAGAAATTAAGTTAGAATATGTCCGATCGGAGAACAATACAATAGATATGTTTAAAAAACCTTTTTCAAAGGCAATGTTTGAGACATGGAGAAATCTTATCAATGTCTCAGGAAAAATTTCCAAGGAGAAGTGTTAAAATGGTGGCAATTTTACCACACTTGTATGCATGTCTGAGGCCACATGTATGCCGAGCAGAATCAAGCTCTTAGTTCTTCCAATCTTCAAAATAGGTTCGAGACACTTTTTGATCATGATGTTTTAGCCTTTCATCAATCTGCCAAGTGAGCCATGAACAAAGTCTCTGTCTTGGAATTTCCAAGACTAGCTCATGGACTTTTTTATGCAAAACAAACCCAAAGAGATGAAAAGTCCTTCCCTCATCTAAGCTCTCATCAAGTCTTATGCTCGGATTTAGTCATGTCTAAGAGAACCAAGTGTTCAAAGTGCTTTGGCCAAAGAATTTGCTAGTTGCAAAATTGTGGCTCAGCACGTATGCCCATATAACTACCTCTTCCCCATTTAGTTAGACAGAGGAATGCAATAGTGGAGAGCTCAAAAATAAATTTATTTAGAATGTCAAAGGTATGCAAGGCTCAAAATATCTTGCAATATCAACTTTAATGTTGACTCCATAACCCAAGAAAAGACTAATCCCTTGGACAGGGCCATAGCAATATGCATGCTTTTATCCATTAGTTCTATGTGTATTTTGGTTTAGCCTTTATTTAAACAAGCCTTATGTATGTGTAATACCCATATTTACTAATATGTTAGAAAAGACATTTTTACCACAATTGTTTAGATTCTTAATAGTTAGGGGTAAAGTGGTGTTTTTGTTTTTTTAATTAACTTATGTGAAGTTTTGAATTTAATAAGATGTTATGAACGTGTTTCACATTATCTTAATAAGGATTTAATAATTTAAATCCTTATTAGGAGGGATATAATAGAAAACTTAGTTATTATTGTTTTAGGACGTAGTAGTTGAATAATATTAGGAAACCATAGTATTTAAAATTTTTGGGTTCTCTCATTCTGTTCTTTGTCTACTTTTTTGGATTCCTAAGGCAGAAAGATAGAGTGAATGATAGGATTACATCAGTAGTGAGAAAATAGTTTGGTTTGAAGGATTCTAGGTAAGATGTTTGCTTAGAAACTTTAATTTTGGTTCTTCTCCTTGATCTAGAATGGTTGTAGGAAACCTTTTTCTTTTTTATTATAGTTTTCTTAGAAGGGATCAAAATCCGGGAGGAAATTTTGGTTTTTAGGGAAAGATCTACGAGGTAACTTCCAATCCTAGGAGTATTTAAGATTTGAATGTATGAATTTATATTGTGATGTATTGATTGTTGCTATTTGATTCCATTTTATGATCCTTGATGGTAATAAATTGGTTTTGGACATTATTTATGGTGTTATAACCTCATATTTGTGAAGAGATGATGGTTATGGATTTAATACTTGACTTGTAAGAATCTATGAAGTGTCTTTTAATGAGAAGCCATTCTACTTTGTTTTTCGTGCACTAAACTTATTACTTTTGTAAAACCATATTTTTCCTATAAACTGGACTCATTAATAAAAAAATTTCCTTTTTGAATCAACTAAAAATAATTTTTCTAGAATTAATTATGATTTTACAAATATGATCCATCTGCATTGTCACTGATTTTGAACTAGATTTGGAATTTCTTAAATTCATTTTTGTAAAATGGTCCAAATATTTCTGATTGTACTTGTGCTGAAAACTAGACTCTCATATCTTTCTTTGACACACAAATCATTAAGTTTGGATATATATTTATTTAATTATAAATTTTTAAACTTCTCTGTTTTAATCGAAAAGTCAATGATCACTATGCCAATTTTTATCATAAGCGAATGCGACACTGATGCAAGTGTCGCCTAATGACATATCACGAGAAATATCTAACAATGGCGGCACTTAGAAATGGTCGCTTTTTGACACATAAAGAGACACTTATGGAGTGCCGTCTTACTTAGACCCAAAGTGACACTTTGACAGTCTCGTACATATCATTAGAGCTTCAAAGTGTTGCTGAATGTGAACACCATAGGAAGCCAAATGTTACCTTTTTAATTACTAATGGTGACATTTGATGGAAAAAATATGTCACCTTTTGTTAATTTTTTTATTTTAAATTTATTTTTCATATGTTATAAAATTAATTTCTTATATCAATTTTTATTTTAAATTCATTTTATTTTATTTTTATTTTATATTTATAAAATTAATTTTGTAAATTAAATATTGATACAACAAAAATCTCAATTTTTTTTCTAATAAAATAAAATTTCCAATAATATATGCTCTTGCTACATCTCCGAACCAACTCTTGACTGTGCACGAACGTTTAAAATAATTCATTAGAAAAAAATTAATTATCAAAAAATTAGCCGAAGGCTCATGGGAGTTCCCTGAGTCCCTAATTACAAGATTAAAACACTATTTACTAACTTGCCCTTCAATTTCAGCAATTATGAAAATGCCTTTATAGGTCTAATATCCAAAATTTGAGACTTTTCATTTCTCCAAAATTAACCGAAATTGAGTATTGGGTTATGTTCCGAAGACTTTAGAAACCTAATTGAGTGCCCAATTTCGCTCAATTTCATTTCATAGTAGTCCGATTTCCTCCAATTTCGGCCTTAGATTGAAATTTGGGTTTTTTTCTTTTCAAATTCATTTTTGACAAACTTTATATCAAAATGGAATTGAAAATAAAAAGAATTAGAAATTTCCTTCAATTTGGTGATTCTTCACCATCGATGACCATATTAGTTCCTGGAAGATTTCGTTCACGGCTAAAATTAGGAGTTTTCAAATCTGACCAAATTGGATCAAATTGATGATATAGCTAGCTTGCTCATGACCCAAGGAACATGTTAACACTGGTGGTGAGCACCCACTCACCGCCGTTTGCTTTGCCAGAGAAGATGGAGTTTCAGCCAAAGAGAGAGTTCGTCAGAAATGTTAATGGCGAATGAGGCAAAGGGGAAACTTCAAGTTAGCTTCACCAGCACAAGGGGAAGCTTTCTGAGTAGGTGGTGCACCACTACTCGCCAGCGGTGGAAGCTTTCTATGATTTTGGGACAGTTTTCTGATGAGTTACAGTGGTTTACTGGTGCCTAAGTTGATATCATCCCACAAGCTTTCCAAAGGTACCAAAAACGCATTCTAACTCAACTGGATGAGGGAGATATGGCCGGCCAAATGTGGTGTGACCATAAGATCTACTTTCTCTCTCCTCCCATCAAATGCAGAAAAAATAGAGATAATAATGAATAGTGACACCTTGGAAAGCATGAAAATAGTATTGAAGTCCAAATTGTGAGTTTTGGTTGTTGACTCCTGTTGATAGTTGTAGAGCACAAAGATTTAAATGAAAGTTCTCAAAAGGCACTGAAATGCATCTACTAAAGACTTAGAAGAGTACAGATAAATTTTAAAACTTATCTGGAAATTAAAATACAACTTTAATTGAATATAACTAAAAATCTACAACTTTGATTAGGCATGCCGATAGTCTACGGACTCGTGGTGATGGTGTCTACGCTATGCTTGATAAGGTTCGAGCAGGAACTTACCTAGATAAAAAATCAATATTGAGCCTCCATCTGGTCAATTGTCCAAATTCACAAACAAGCAGTGTGATCAAATTCAAATCTTTACATTTGTACCACTAAACTAGTGGGAGCTTGAAGAAAGAAAATAAAAGAAACGAACCTTATTTTGATATGCATAAATTCTATAAATTTAGCTATAGCAACGGTCTAGTTTAAATATAGCCAATATTAAAACACTATCAAATACTAAACTAAAAATTTGATGATAGCTTTGGATCATTTCATTATATTTACCATTATATTTGATGATAGCTTTGGATCTTCTAAACTAAAAATTAAATTAGCAGAGCCTCATACAAATAACGTGCTATAAACTAACTAAACTTGAATAATAACACAAAATATATAAAAATATAAAATATAAAGATAATATGAATAAATGGAGAAATCTCATCTTCTTATGTATATATATATATCCTCCATTACATAGCCACTACATATAGGCCTACATCGGTCATATGTTACAATTAAATAAATGACCAATAATGATAAAAACTAATACAAGATATGAAGTTACATAGGTTACAAGAGTTACATATGTATATATAAATGATAATTAAATATTGGAAGTTTCATTGAATTAATGGGCATTCATAATATTCATAATAGTCTTAATTATTTTAAGCTTAACATGAAAACATATCATATTTTTCTTATTCAATTACTAAATAATTTTTGTTTATTTTTTAAAAAACTATATAGAAATTTAAAAAATAATTTTTTTTAGAAGAATGAACAATTGGAGACATTTTTTGCTAAATGCAATGTCGCCAATTGGTTTTCTTTTTTTATTTCATACTTTGAATATATTTTTATGATTTATTTTTATTATATTTTTTATAAAATTAATTTTATAATTTTAATTTAATTTATAATTATAAATATTTAAACTTCAAAATTGAACAATTCGTGACATTTTTTGTTAGAATTAACGTTGCCAATTCATTTTTTTGAATTATTTTTTCAATTTTTAATATATATTTTTATAAAATTAATTTATATAATTTCAATATAATTTATGATTTTAAAAATTTAAAATAAATAGGTGGCATTTATAAACATATAAATTTTGCCTATTATCTTTAAATGGCTATTTCTGTTCTTAATTTTATAAATTTGATTTTTAATTTTTAATTAAAAGCATTTTAAAAAAAGTGAACACAATAGGCATCACTTTAAATTAGTCTTAATTATTTTAAGTTTTAACATGAAAAAAGAGTTATCATATTTTTCTTATTGAAATAGTAAATAATTGTAAGTCATTAAACATATAAAAGGTAACTGATATAACGCAGAAATCCTAGACACTCTAGGTTGGCACTCCTAAGAAACCAATAGCAATATCATTTTTTTATTAAAAAAATAAAAGAGCCATACAAGAAACACCAAAGAATGTGAGAGCCCAACCACTAAAAGGAAGTAAAAAGAAACCTATAAAAAGAGATACGAAAGCATCTGAACCTAACTGGACGGCCTCATTAAAACACTTCTGACTTAAAACTCCAAAGGGAAAAACAACCCCAAAAGGGAAAAAGAGTACTAGCCAAAGAAAAACAACCAAAGGCCAAAAAACCTAAAAAATGAAATTACAAGTCTAAGCATAAAACTGAAAAGACCCACCCCCAATAAATCATCACCATGAGTAAAAAAGACAATAAGCTGGAAATGAAGAAACAACAATGATGATGAAGTATGAATAGCTTCTTTAGATAGCAAATCAGTCACCCTGGTTCCTTCACAAAAAATATGAGTAACTTGAATGCGAATGGTCTTCAAAAAATGAAGGTTATTAAACCACCAATTTCTGAAAGCCCACGTCACCAAAACATTCTTACTCTGAAAGATTTGAATTTTATAAGTAGTCCGACTCAAGCCATAAGGAATCAAGATGATATCTAGCTGCCAACTCCATAACATAAATAACTCAGCCTTAAACACCTAAAGCCATGTAAATTGAATAGTAACCAAAAACAGACCCACCAGACGTACTAAACGGCCACCACCACCACCACCACCACATTTTCCCTCAACCATCGCAGCATAAGTACTAACCTTCATCCAACCAATAGCTGAAGGAATCCAATTCACTAATAATTTTTGGAGACTTTCTAGGAATCGAAGTCATATGAAGACGACGTAAACTTAAAAGATCACCAACCCAATTGTCCATACAACCCCTTGAACTTTATTCGCCTCGTGAACAATAAGCCTAATAGAATAACACACCCAACGAATTGGCAACAAAATATCATCCCAATAAACTTTGTTACGAACTCTCCAAATAACAAAAAACCCAAAAATAATAGCATTCAAAAGCAAAGAAAACAACTGCTAGCTAAAAACAATCCAAGTTGTAACATGCAATAAGTGGAAAGGCGTGGAACTCAAATCCAAATAAACCCCAAATATTTGAGAAATAAACTGCCAAACAGCTGTATCAAAAAGACATAAGATAAACAAATGATTAGTAGAGTCAATCTCCCCCTTGCAAATGTAACAACTAGAGGCCATAGAAAAACCTTGCCTACAAATCCTATTATAAAGAAGACGCCAACAAAGCAAAGATCTCAAAGGCATAATAAAGGATTTCGAGACCAAAGAAAACCAGCTTTCCTTTCTCAAATCATCCAATAAAGTGTAAATAAAAATTATGGGTAGAAAACATACCATCATTTGACTTAGACCTTACTAAGGCATCACTCGCCTCCAAATTAACCACAGCCTGTAGCCAACTCAAGAAAAATAATGAACAAAAAACTCAGGCAAAACCCTATTACTAACCTCATCAATGAAAGTAGAAACCTTTAAATGTAGATCCCAAACATAGTTATGCAAATTCAACATACTCACCAAAGGTTTACCACGCCAATTATCATGATAAAAAGAAACCTTTCAATTTCTACCCAAAAGCCAAGAACAGTCATAATAAATATCACATAGTAAAGAACAAATTGTAGGCCATAAAGAAGAACATACATAGTAAAATTGTTGAAGAACCAAGACGGTAAGAAATCATACACAAAAGAGTCCACCGTTAACACCTTCCAAGCCAATTTAGCCAAAAGAGCTTTATTAAAAAGCTCCAAATTCTTAACACGAATACCACCCAAACTAATCGGACGACAACAAACATCCCAAGAAATCGTAAACTGCTTATGTTGAGAAACATAACCTGTCCAAAATTAATTGCGAATAGCACAAATCAATATTTTAGTAGCATGACCGGCCACTTGTAAACCATAATAGAAACAATCACCGAATTTACTAAAACTCACATTCAGTAAACGAAAGCAATTTACCATTCCAAGCATCAAACTGATCAACAATGCTATCGACAATGGACCTAAGATATGATACCAAAAGCCTACCTTTAAATAAAGGAACCCCTACATAAAGCAAAGGAACTTTTCCCAACCTCATCTGTACGCCTAACGTTAGAGACATCATCCCCAAAATAAATAAAAGATTTGGACCAATTCACCATTTGACCAAAAAACTGACTATACAATGAAAAATCCTTAACAATATTTGTCAAATTAGTAGAAGTTCCACGGCAAGAAAGTAAAATATCAACTATATAAAGTAAGTGAGAATGAGCACACTTACCACAAGTAGACATCATTGGGGAAACCCAAAAGGAAGCAACCAAAAACACTCAAATAAAGGTTCAAGAAGTAGTCAACAATACCAAAATGGATAGGAGAAATAGTGTTGTGGTGAAAATTAGATTACTCGCAAGTGCACAAATCAACAAGTAATAGAGTGGTTTTTTTTTTAGTGAAAATCAAATATTGATCCCATGAAGAATAATGTCTCTAGTGATGAAAACAAATTCTATTACTAATTAAATCTAGAAATGTTAAAGAAGAGTGATTGTTTGATTGGTTGGTTTTGTGAAGCAAAGCAAGAATTACATAGAAAGTAAAATAAGAAAGCAAAGCATAAAAAATAGTAAAGCAAAGTTTCAAGTTCTTGATGGAACAAGGATTATGATTTCACCACTATTAATCCGATTTAGTTTCTAAGCATGGTAAACTTCATTAGATTAACGTCCCTTTAACCAAAAGTAACTGGAAGTTGATTCATCAATGCATTCCAGTTTAGCAAGCACAAAGTATTTAATTATTCCTAATCTGAACACCGAAATTTAAGCCATAAAACATGCAATCCCAATAAGTTTTTGTCAAAATTGTCACTAAGGCATACAATATTTCTATTCCCATGTATTTCATTGCCCTTCCATATTGTATCCCTTATTTTGAAGCCAATATAATAATAAATATATTCACATTTTCATGAAAGCATTAAGAACAACAATGAAATATTAATCATGAATCATAAACTAATTAATTAGCCTTAAAAAGTAAATATTCATAATAGGGCTACACCATAATCCTCATAAAAAATTATGCTACTCATGTTCTTAGAAATAGCCATCAACAAGTCAAAACAAAACATATTATGAATGACAAAAAGAAGAAGAAAAGAGAAAGCAAATCCAAAGCTTGTGGCTGCTAAAAACAAAACAATTGCTTCTTCAAATATTTCTCCAAACCCAGGTTAAATTATTCCAAATCTGCTGGCCGAAATTCTCCTTTCTCTAAACTCTTGATGTAGCTAATTATACCTCTTTCTAAACCTTGAGAATTTTGTCTAGAATTGTTTATAATAGAAAAATGATTGAAAATAATCTAGAAGAAATCTCAAAACAATGTAGAAGAGAGACCTTCTCTAAAGCTCTAAGGTGTAGAGTATTTATAGGAAAATAGTTCTTGTAGTGTAAGGAAAAATCCTAAAGTTATAGCATTACCATAATTCTAATTCTTCAAGATATTAGGAAATAAAATATTAATAAAAATAAAAAATCCCCTATTATTCCTCTCATAGCTGGCCCTATGGGGTTATAGAAGTAATTAGTGCCTTCAAAATTATTTCACACTCTCAATTAGATTAGGAAAGTAAATTGATATCTCCTTAGTAATTCATTTTTCTTCCAATTCTAATTCCTTTTCCAATTAATACTCCAATTAATATTACTAGAATAATTTGAACTTTCCAAGTGACATGTGATGTGGCAATAATAACACACCTGACTCGAGAGTGATGATGTGGCAACCCCAATCATCCATGCATATGTGACATCCTAGTTGTCGAATACACTTTCCTTTCTATCTTCTATATTCGTCAGACAAATTCCAAGTACACTTTGGATGGCCAAATGAACTTAGAATTCATTGGTTTTAGTTTTAAACGTTAGGTCTATGTCTCAAATGAACTTAGAATTCATTGATTTCAGTTTTAAAGTCTTTAGCTTGACTTTCTTGTCATGCTCTATCCAGGATCAATTTGTTGATTGCTTCCACCTCTAAAGCAACTATTAATAAATGATGATCCACGTGTTCCTTTATGCTTCTTGTCACTTTTCTCTAACAAATTTGAATCCAAAACCTCAATCTCATGGCAGCATTTTTTTTTTGGATAAGGAGTTGGTTTGTAGATATTAAAAGTGATCTTCTCGTTACCAACCCTAAATGTAAGCGTTCTTGTACATCTATTTAAGCACGACTAGTAGCTAAGAAAAGTCTACCAAAAATGAAAGGTACATCGTCATCCTCATCCATATCTAATACCAAAAAGTCCATGGGGAAGAAAAAATTATCAACTTTGACGATTACATCCCCAAGTTAAAATAAGGAATTAAATTTATGGAAGCTCATAGGTCATATAAAACATTAGAAAATTTAATATCACCAATATGATAAGGAATAGAGAAATCCCTTGGATCTTTTAATTTTGGTGGTAGCTTGTGTTGTAATATGGCACTACACTTGTCATTCAAAACTACCATCTCATGACCTCCTATTTTTTTTTTCATAATTTCCTTTAAAAACCTATCATAATTTGGCATATCTCTAAAGCATCTACAAAAGGGCTATTAACATGTAATTTCTTAAAAACATCTTGAAATTCGCCAAGTTGAAATTTTAGTCTCTTATGTTTAAGTCTGTTAGTGAATGGTGGTGGTGGGAGTTGCTTGTATTCTCATTTCTTTCCTCTTTTCTCCTCCACAGACAGCAGCTCATCTTTTGTTTCTTTTTCTTTTCTAAGGGCTCTTCTAGCATGATGAGGTATATACTTAGAAATATGAGGCTTCAGTACCTCAACTTGAACCTTGGAAGATAAAGATACAGCTTCATATTTCTACCTTTGTGCTTCAGTTTCTCCTTCAGCTATGGCTTTTGGCTATCCTTGGTGATTTATATCCTCTATGTTTTCCAAATGCCTTAGTTGTTCATCAAAATAATCAATTAGTTGCTTACCATCATGCAAATTAATAGACATTACCACCTCAGGATATTTTCCAATATTGCTTGGGAGGATTTTTTGTGTTCTTTGAAACATGCTTGCTAGTTGGCTTATTTGAGTTTTAAGTCTTTTAATGGCATCAGCTTGATTGTTGAATTAATTCTCCATTTTGATCATGAAGCTTTCTGTTTGTGCCTTGAAGCTTGAGATTTCTTTCTTTGTTTCTAGTTGAAATCCTGCTAATTGGCTTACTAATCTCTCTAAATCACTTTTTTTCTCTTGCAGATTAGGAACTTGAGATTGAGCTATTTCCTCCACTTGATTATTTAAACCTTTAATTTATGCCTTAGTTTCCTGATTAAATGCATTATAATTTTCAGTCATATTCAGTAAGAGATTGCTCAAGTGAATGGAGAAGAATTTTGAGATTGAGGTTGAGATTAAGAAGTCTTTTGGAAATTTGAGGATTGAAATTGTTAATGTTGTTGAGTTTGAATTTGAAAGATTCCTCTTTGTCATCTTCCTTGGGTATTTGTACTACCTCTCCATAAAAAATTTGGATGGTTCCTCCATCTTGTATTATAAGTGTTGGAGAATGGGTAGTTGTTGTTGTTTCCCTATTGGAAATTTCCTACAAAATTAACATCATTAGATTCACTAGTTAGAACAAAAGGATTTCCTAATTGACAATTAACACTTCATGAGTTTTCCCACAATATTCACAACAATTAAAATTAGAAATATTGAAAATATTATTAAAATTGTTGGAACCCAAGGTCTCAAGTTGCTTTGTGAGAATTGCAACTTGAGCACTCAATTTTCGTATATTATCCTCTCCATGGACATCCATGGTTTTTTTAGGATGTTGACTCCTCCACTTGTCTACTACGAACTATTGATAGTCATCTCTTATGGCAAGTCATATGCATCCTCTTGAGATTTGTCTAACAAAGCACCACTTGAGCTGCATCCACATTATTTCTTGTTATATAATTCAACCTATTATAAGAAATTTGGACTTGACTCCATATGAGCATCCCTTAGTATGGACACTTTCTAAGTAATTCTTTCAACCTTTTCCAAGCCTCATACAATGTCTCTCCATCAAATTGATAAAAAGTATTTATCTCATCCCTAAGCTTGGTGGTTTTAATAGGTGGAAACAAATTATTCTTAAATTTAAAGGCTAAATCATCCAAAGTGGTAATACTCCCTGGAGGTAAAGATTGCAACCAACTTTTAGCTATATCTTTTAGGGTAAAAGGAAACAACCTAAGCTTGACAGCATCCCCAGTATTTTCGATATACTTCATTATATATAGATTAGGATCCTCATTAGGAACCCTCCAAATTGGTATTTATTAAGCATAGACATTTTAATAGGTTTGACCTCAAAACTGTGGGCATCAATGAGACATATCCTCAGTTCTTCTAAGTGCAGCATAATCTCTGATAGTCCTATAACCTTGATTATTAGGAACTTTAGGAATTACAGTGTTATTTTGATTTTCTATAGTATATTCTCTTTCAATATTCCTGAACAAAGTCTTTCTAATTGCGCTTCTCCTTAATATCCTCAAATCACTATCAATTGGTAAACTCATAAACAAAATAAACAAAAACAAAAACTAGAAAAACAAATTGAAAAAAGAAATTTAGACTAATAAAATAAAAATTCCATCAACTAAAATTAAAGCTAAAAATCAAATTTAAACAAGCTAATTAATCTCCAAAAATTAAAATTAAATGCAAACTAATTAAAACTCAAAGAAACACAAACCTAGAACAAAATAAATCTAAAAACAGCAAAGAAATCAAACTATAAACAAAAACAAAAGTGCAAAAAAAAGTTTTCTTTTTCGGATTTTCAAAATTTTTTTAAAACAAAAACTCAAAAATTAGTAATTATAACCCTAAAAACTGAAAACAAATAAAACAACAATTTTTTTTTAAAAAACTGAAAGCAATAAAAACTTAAACACAAAAATAAATTTCAACTACTTAGCTACTTTAATTTTTGCCTTCCTCAAAATCGAATTGAATTGCTTTGGATTCAAGAAAGCTTTTCAATTGTTGTTCTTCAATGGCTAAAACCGACCCTAAACAAAACAAAAACAAAAATTAACCTAAAAGCATAAATTTAATAAACAATAAAATTAAATCAACACTAGAAATAAATATTTTCCAACAACGGCGCCAAACACTTGTTGTGGTGAAAATTAGATTACTCGTAAGTACACGAATCAACACGTAATAAAGTGTTTTTTTAGTGAAAACCAAATATCGATCCTACAAATAATAATATCTCTAGTGATGAAAATAAATTCTATTGCTAATTAAATCTGGAAAAGTAAAAGAAGAGTGAGTGATTGTCTGATTGGTTGGTTTTGTGAAGCAAAGCAATGAGTAAATATAAAGCAAAATAAAGGCCGCAAAAGTAATAAAACAAAATTTGAAGTTATTGATGGAACAAGGATTATGATTTCACCACTATTAACCCTTTTTAGTTTCTAAGCACGATAAATTCTGTAGGTTAAACTCCCTTTGACCAAAAGTAACTAGAAGTTGATTCCTCAATGCATTCGAGTTTAGCAAGCATAAGGTATTTAACATTCCTAATCTAAACACTAAACTTTAAGCCCTAAGACATCCAAATCCATTAAGCTCTTGTCAAAGTTGTTACTGGCATGCAATGTTCCTCTTCCCATGTATTTCATTGCCCTTCCATATTATATCCCTTATTCCTAAGCCAATATAATACTCAATTTATTCACCTTTTCTTGAAATCATTAAGAACTACAATGAAATATTAACCATGAATCATAAACTAATTAATCATACATTAAAAGCTAAATATTCATAATAGGGCTACATATTATGAATGACAAAAAAAAGAAGAAAAGAGATAGCAAATCCAAAGCTTGTGGCTTCTGAATTCTCCTATTTCTCTTCCTTAAATTGCTTCTTCAAATATATCTTCAAACCAAGGTTGAATTCTTCTAAAGCTGCTGGCCAAAATTCTTTCTTCTCTACACTCTTGATATAGCCGATTATACCTCTCTCTAAACCTTGAGAATAGTGTCTAGAATTGTGTAGAATAGAAAAATGATGGAAAATAATGTAGATAAAAGTTCAAAAAATGGTAGAAGAGAGACCTCCCCTAAAGCTGTAAAGTGTAGGGTATTTATAGGAAAATAGTGCTTATAATGGAAGGAAAAACCCTAGAGTTATAACTTTACCCTAATTCTAATTCTTCAAGATAGTAGAAAACAAAATATTAATAAAAATCAAAATCCCCTATTATTCGTCTCATGGCCCGCCCTATGGGGTTATAGAAGTAATTGGTACCCTCAAAATGATGTCATACTCCCAATTAGATTTGGAAAGTAAGCCCATATCTCATTAGTAATTCAATCTCCATTCTAATTCCTTCTCCAATGAATACTCCAAGTAATATTATTGGAATAATCTAAACTTTCCAAGTGGCATGTGATGTGGCAATAATAACACACCTAGCTGGAGAGTGATGATGTGGCAAACCCAATCATCCATGCATTGGTGGCCTTCTATCTATTAAAGATACTTCCATTTATATCTTGTATGTTCGTCAGACAAATTTCAAGTACACTTTGGATGACCAATTGAAGTCAAATTTCAATGATTATAGTTTAACAAGTTAGGTCTATGTCTTAAATTTCCAAGCATATCTTGATTGCATAAATTGACACTGGAAAGATATACTCAAATGTCAATTTCTACAAAGGAGTGTAATTATGTCAAAACTATTAAAAAATTTCATCTTCAAAATCAAACTGGTATTAATTGGCTGATCCAATTGCAATGAAACTTTATAAAATTGAACCTTGATAAATCATGAATCATTAACAATTTAATATTCTTCATTAACAATGAACTCAAAATTAACAAAATTCCAACGTAAAATATGGCATAAAACAGTAACTTTATATGCTTTCAAAGAGGATCACCCTGTTTAACAACATAAGAGCACGAAAAATATCCCACCAGGGATCCATTAATCAAACTAAAGACTCTCGCAGAGTTCAGAATAGAAGAAACTCAACCACAAAACTTATCAAAAAAGCCAAACCTGCACAAAATAGATAGAAGAAAGTCCCAATGAAAAGTATCAAAAACTTTTCTAAAATCAATTTTCATAGTCATTTTGCTTCAAAAGCATTTTCGACTGAAAATATTCACACATTCTGAAGCAACTACAATAAATCTTGAATCCGCCTATCCTTAATAAAATCAAACTGATTGAGAGAGATAATACAACTCTTAACTAAACCAAGACGACTAGAAATAATCTTAGTAATAACCTAAACCAAGAAATTACCAAGAACAATAAACAAAACCTCTCCAAAACATCATCATTCTCCACTTAGGTATTAAAATTAAGAAATTAGAATTCAACCCTAAAGGTAGAGAACTTGAACTAAAAAAGAAGCAAACAACTTGGCAGACATCCTCATAAACCATCTCACCAACCACCTACCTAAAAAATTGAAAGAATTTAGGAGTAAAAACATCAGGCATTGACGCTTTAGTAGGATCCATGCATAGAAAAAAACAGCCTCTTTGACCTCATCTCTAGAAGGAATAGCTTTCAAAATAACATTGTCATCAATATTAATCAAACATGAAACCACTTCTGACAAAAAATCCTCATCCAAAGATTGCAAACCATAAATAAATGTATTAAACAAATCCAAATAAAACCCCAAAACATGCTAACCAATCTCACTCAAATCTGAAGTTAACCTACCGTCAATCTTAAGTGAAGGTAAAGGCTTATTAACCTTCCTCAAAGAAGCATAAGCTTGGAAAAGAGCAGAATTTCTATCCCCCTCCCGAATCCATTTAGCTCGACAAATCAATATCATGCCTAACTTTTAAAGCCTTCTCAAGCTCCGAATTAAACTTTAGATGAAATTGAGCCTTAGTTAAACCCAGCTCTACAATATCATCTTGAATTTTTTGCAATTTATTTTGAGCCAAAACCGGTCTAGCATTCACATCACCAAAGACCTCCTTATTCCAAACCTTTAAAGCACACTTTGGAAGCTTTAATTTGAGCATACCCTTAACCAAAGGGTTACCACCTACATCCTCCTTCGAAACCTTCTTGACGAAAGGCAAAAATGATTAATTATTACACCACATGGAAAAGAATTTAAAAGGTCTAGGACCGAAGATCACTAAATTCTCAAAAGAAAGCAACAAAAGATTATGGTATTCCAGGAGTCTATAAAACCCGAGAAACAAAACACTCTATCTAGCTTAGATTTCACATAACTCTTTGCCCCACACCGATCCCAAGTATAAAAGGTTACAACCGTATCTGATGTGGGCATCGACCGGTCTTCTAGCATGGATGTTCATGATAAGGATATTACGTTGCCAAGTGGACCAGTGACGCATTCTCGAGCTAAGAAGATCAAAGAGGGAATGCTTGGACTTGTGAAAAGAATTATGGATGAAGATCGAGTCAAGTTTCCAAATGATTTGAACACTTTTTCGAGGCCTAATGATGATTTAAGCATATTGTCCAAGCAAGGGATGAAAGTGGTAATGATGCTCGGGAGTTGCGGAGACGAAACGACGTCATTTAAAAATAAGCATCTTATAATCGCAGTTTCGTAATTTTAGCTATTTCGGATTATAATGGGAGTTTCGTAATTTTTTTTATTATATATTTTATTTATTTAGGGTTACTTTTCAGCCTTAAGATTACTTTATTAATATTTAATCGTTTAGATTGAGTATTGAACTAACCCTAATCCTTATATAAAGGGGGATCAATTCCTTTGTAAGACATATATGATAGATTTTAGTTTTTAATCAATTGAAAGAATTAATCTTCTTATTGCTCCCAGGAGTGTTCTTGCAAGGTGAGGAATCAATTTCTTCTTGCTGTTGAATTCGGAGTTGAATTCTCTTATCAAAGTAGAAATACTTTGTGGTGATTATTCTTCTCTTTCACTAGCCTTCTAATCCACGTTTTTAGATACAAATTATCTAAGGGTTTGGTAGGGTGGGTTCTTGTTTCCAATTATTGTTACAATACTTCTTGTGTGTTTTGGGGTTTCAGATTCTTTAATCTTGGGGTTCCGCATAAATTGGTATCAAAGCATTGGTTGAGATAAGTACCTATCTATCTTTGTTTTCAATTTTTTTTTTGTGTTCTTCATTTATAATACTTTAATTCCCTTGAAAAAAACAAGGATTGTGTTTGATCTGTGCTTCTTATTTTTATCTTGTTGATTTGGTTTTTTTTTTTAATCAAAAAAGAGAAGAAGTAAAAAAAAAAAAAAAACCCTAATCGCACTACCAGGCGCCTGGGGTCGCACCTGGGGTCACACTTGGGCGGGTTTGTCTGCAAGGCATCTAAAAAAAATTTCGAATTTTTTTTATTCTTTTTTCTTTTTGCTTAGGGTAATATTTGCTTTCCATTACTCTAGTTATTATTTTTGCTTTTCTTTTGATCTACTTTCTTTCTTTGGTTAGGTTTTGAGATTGTGATACTTGCTATTTGTTTTTCTTGCTTTGATTTGTTATGTTTAACTATAAAGTGCAACTTGATTCTCGATATTGTGAATGGTAAAAGGCTTGAGTGGTGAGCACATTGAGGGTAAAAGTCAAAATTGTGTGAAACACGAGCGTAGTTACCATTAAAAAGAGTGAAACACGTGAGGGAGAGAAGTAAGGATTTTCTTTTACTAATCTTGTCTTGTAGAAACTAAGATGTCAAGAAGAGAAGGAAAATAAGCCGCTCATTTTGAGGAAGAGCACGAACAGGAGATGACACTGGACATGAAGCTCTTATACAAGGCCTTCACAGGAGAATTGCGAAGGTTAAACATGAGGATGGATGAGTTAAATAATAAGGTAAATGAAGTGTCTATGTCCGCCACAAATAACCCAAGGAGAGATGGTTCACGAACTAGAGATATAGAGCTATCGGTTTATGAGGATGATGAATTATCAAATCATTCAATGAAGAGAAGTCCAATGAGGGAGGAACCAAAGGCTAGGAGACATGAGCCGAGAGAAAAGAGGGACGACAATATTAGCTCCATAAAGATGCAAATACCACCATTCAAGGGGAGACATGACGCTGAAGTATATTTGGAGTGGGAAAGTAAGGTTGAACTAATTTTTGCTTGCCACAACTACTCGGATGAGAAGAAGGTAAGACTCGCTGCTGTAGAGTTTACCTATTATACTTTGGTTTGGTGGGAACAATTATTGCAGACTAGGAGGAGATATGGTGAAGATCCAATTATAACTTGGGGCGAGATGAAAAGAGTGATGAGAATAAGATTTGTACCATCTTCTTATTACTGAGAGGTACACCAAAAGTTGCAGCGACTCTCACAAGGAACAAAGAGGTAAAAGAGTACCACAAGGAGAAGGAGATGCTCCTAATCCGAGCCAACATAGATGTGGAACGAGAGGCTTCCATGACTCGATTCTTAAGTGGACTCAATAGAGAGATTGCCGACACTGTGGAACTACATCCATATGTAGAGATAGAAGACTTGGTGAACATGGCAATCAAGGTGGAAAAGCAACTTAAACGAAAAGGGACTACTCGAAGCTTCTCAAATTTCAACTCTAAATGGAATTTAAAGTGGGAGAAACCTGAGGAAAAAAAGAAGAGCTTCGATTTTAATAATAAGGATAAGAGTGCCAGCACACCTAAAGGTCCTCTTAATTCTTCTTTTTCTACTACCACTACTAGACATAGGGAGATAAAGTATTTTAAATGTCAAGGGTTAGGACATATTGCTTCTGAATGTCCTAATAGGAAGACTATGTCGTTGAAGGGTAGTGAAATTGTTTCGGAGTCTGAGAATGATAGTGATAACGAGGTGTCACCATTAAAGGATAATTCTAGTGATAAGGAGAATATAGAGTATGCTATGAGGGGAGAGTCTCTAGTTGTTAGGACAGCCTTAAACTTTAAAGTTAAAGAGGAGAGTCTAGAACAAAGGGAGAATATCTTTCACACTAGATGTATGGTGGGTGGAAAGATTTGTAGTTTGATAGTGGATGGAGGAAGTTGTGCTAATGTAGCGAGCACTACTTTGGTAGAGAAATTGGGCTTGAAATGTGAGAAGCATCCTAATCCTTATAGGTTGCAATGGTTGAATGACAGTGGGGAAGTGAAAGTAACCAAACAAGTGAAGGTTGCTTTTGAAATTGGAAAGTATGTTGATGTAGTGGTGTGTGATGTAGTACCTATGCAAGCCAGGCACATTTTGTTGGGTAGGTCGTGGCAATTTGATAGGTTAGTTGTTCATGATGGGCATAGAATTAGGTATGCTTTTGAGTACAATGGGAAGAAGCACACCCTAGCACCTTTATCTCCAAAAGAGGTGTACCTTGATCAATTGAAGATGAATAAACCTACAAATGAGGATATGGGAAGTGAGACTAACAAAAAGAATGAGGGAAAAGAGGCCATGAGAGAAAAGAATAAAAATAAAGGCCCAATGAGAAAAACATGAGTGAAGTGAGGAGTGAAAAGAAAAAGAATTTCTATGCAAAAGTGAGATATGCAAAAGGAGCATGCTTATGCAAGAGAGCACTAGTTCTTGTGAGGTTTAGGGATTTTTATTTTTCTGAAGCTAACTTTAACCTATGTTTGACTAGTGTTTTTGTTTTTTTGTTGAAGGAATTTGAAGAAGTTTTCCCGGAGGAATTGCCCAAAGGATTACCACCAATAAGGGGCATTGAACATCAAATGGACTTGATTCCTAGAGCAAGCCTTCCAAACTGACCGGTGTATAGAAGCAACCCTGATGAGACGAAAGAACTTCAAAGGCAAGTCGATGAGCTATTGGCATTAGGATATGTAGGGAAAGCTTAAGCCCATGTGCTGTACCAGTGTTGTTGGTTCCTAAGAAGAATGACACGTGAAGGATGTGGGTGGATTGCCGAGCCATCAACAAGATTGCGGTAAAATATCGTTTCCCTATACCTAGGTTAGATGACATGTTGGATGAATTGCATGGTTCTTGTGTGTTCACTAAAATAGACTTGAAAAGTGGATACCACCAAATTAGGATAAAACCTGGGGATGAATGGAAAACTGCATTTAGGACTAAGTATGGTTTATATGAATGGTTAGTTATGCCTTTTGGCTTGACTAATGCACCTAGTACCTTCATAAGACTAATGAACCATATCCTAAGAATTTTTATAGGGAAATTCGTGGTTGTCTATTTTGATGACATATTGATTTATAGTAAAAATCTAGATAACCATGTAGAGCATGTTATGGCAGTTTTAGAAGTTCTTAAGGAGGAAAAGTTATTTGCCAACCTTAAAAAGTGTACTTTTCACATTGATCGACTAATATTTCTTGGCTTTGTTATGAGTGCACGTGGTGTTGAGGTTGATGAGGAAAAGGTGAAGGCTATCCGAGAATGGCCTACACCTAAGAGTGTTTTTTAGGTAAGAAGTTTTCATGGACTAGTTGGGTTCTACATAAGGTTTGTGAAGGACTTTTCTACCATAGCGGCACCATTGAATGAGATTGTCAAAAAAGAAGTAGGTTTTAAATGGGGTAAGGACCAAGAGGTAGCTTTTCAAACTCTAGAAGATAAGTTATGTTCTGCTCCTATTCTTGTATTACCTAATTTTGACAAAACTTTTGAAATTGAATGTGATGCTTCTGGGATTAGTATAGGTGCTGTTTTATTGCAGGAAAAACATCCCATAGCATATTTAGTGAGAAGTTGAATGGAGCTCAACTCGACTACTCGACATATGACAAAGAGTTGTACGCCCTTTTCCATGCTTTAGAGGTGTGGCAGCATTACTTGTTCCCGAAGGAGTTTGTGATTCACACCGATCATAAGTCGTTGAAGCATATCAAGGGGCAAAGAAAGCTCAACAAGAGGCATGCACGATGGGTTGAGTTCATAGAGACCTTCCCCTACGTGATTTCTTACAAGCAAGGTAAGGAGAATGTGGTGGCTGATGCTTTGTCTCGAAGGTATGTCTTAATCACTACTCTTACTTCTAAGCTCTTGGGTTTTGAACAATTAAAAGACATGTATGCTAGTGATGATGATTTTGGTGAAATATATGCTGCATGTGAAAATGGTGCTTTTCATAAATTCTATAAACATGAAAGATTTCTGTTTCGTGGACATAGGATATGTGTGCCCAATTGTTCGATTAGAGAATTGCTTGTTAGAGAGTCACATAGTGGTGGTCTCATGGGGCATTTTGGTGTGGATAAGAACTTAGATATTTTATCTAAACAATTCTTTTGGCCACACATGCGTAGGGATGTTGAAAAAATTTGTGCTAAATGTATTGCATGTAGACAGGCTAAATCTAGGTCTATGCCACATGGATTTTGTTATTGGGTTGCCGAGAACTAGGAAGGGCCGTGATAGTATATTTGTTGTTGTGGATAGATTTAGTAAAATGGCGCATTTCATTGCTTGCCATAAAACTGATGATGCAACAAATATAGCTGACTTGTTCTTTAGAAATGTAGTAAGGTTGCATGGGGTACCTGGGACAATAGTCTCAGATAGAGATGTCAAGTTCTTAAGCCACTTTTGGAAAGTTTTGTGGGGAAAGTTGAGTACTAAGCTTTTGTATTCTACTACTTGTCATCCACAAACCGATGGACAAACGAAAGTGGTGAATAGAACATTAAGTGCTTTATTGCGTGCTGTAGTTGGTAAAAACTTAAAATCTTAGGAAGATTGTTTTCCTTTTCTTGAATTTGCTTATAACCGTACTATTCATTCTTCTACTGGATTTTCACCCTTTGAGATTGTTCATGGCTTTAATCCTTTAACTGTATTGGATTTTATGCTTTTACCTTTGAGTGAACTTGCTAACTTAGATGGACAAAAGAAGGCGGACATAATTAAAGCTATACATGAGAAGGCCTGACTACAGATTGAGAAGCGGAATAAGTTAACTACGCAAAAGGCTAATAACGGGCGCAAACAAGTGATATTTGAACCAGTTGATTGGGTTTGGGTACATTTGAGGAAGAAAAGGTTTCCTAACAAAAGGAAGTCTAAGTTGGATGCTAGAGGTGATGGACATTTTGAAGTGCTCGAGAGGATCAATGACAATGCATACAAGATTGATCTTCCAGGTGAGTATAATGTGTCCGCATCATTTAATGTTGCTGATCTTTCTCCTTTTGACATGGATGTAGATTCGAGGACGAATCTTTTTGAGGAGGAAATGAATGATGTGGGCATCGAGCACTCTTCTAGCATGAATGTACGTGATAAAGATATTACGTTGCCAAGTGGACCAGTGACGTGTTCTCGAGCTAAGAAGATCAAAGAGGAAATGCTTAGACTTGTGAAAAGAATTATGGATGAAGATCAATTCAAGTTTCCAAATGATTTGAACACTTTTCTGAAGCCTAATGATGATTTAAGCATGTTATCCAAGCAAAGAATGAAAGTGGTAATGATGCTCGAGAGTTGCGGAGACGAAACGGCGTCATTTTAAAAATAAGCATCATATAATGGCAATTTCGTAATTTTAGCTATTTTGGATTATAATGGCAGTTTTGTAATATTTGATATTTTCGTATTTTATTTATTTCGAATTAGTTTTTAGCCTTAAGATTACTTTCTTAATATTTAATGGTTTAAATTGAGTCTTGATCTAACCTTAATCCTTATATAAAGGGGGATCAATTCCTTTGTAAGACAGATATGATAGGTTTTAGTTTTTAATCAATGAAAAATTTAATTTTCTTATTGCTCCCAGAAGTGTTCTTGCAAGGTGAGGAATCAATTTCTTCTTCTTGTTGCAATAGGAGTTGAATTATCTTATCAAAGTAGAAATACTTTGTGGCAATTATTCTTCTCTTTCCCTAGCCTTCTAATCTACGTTTTTAGATACAAGTTATCTAAGGGTTTAGTAGGGCGGGTTCTTGTTTCCAATTATTGTTACAATACTTCTTGTGTGTTTTGGGGTTTCGAAATCTTTAATCTTGGAGTTCCGCATCAGTGTCAATAGAAATTAACTTAGAAGCTTCAGGAGTAGATCTAAATTCATTACAAGAAATGCGCTAAGGGAGATGACTGGCATTCTCATGAGAACCCAAGGCAACATTAAAATAACCAATCACCATAAATTCCAAAGCAAAAATTTGAACAGAAGACAGCTGATCCTAAACTGCAGTAGCTAAAAAATTGAACAAGATGATGAACAAAAGATTAATTTTGAACCAAAAAATTCCAAAACAACTTGCAAATGTGATAAAACACATTAATGTAAACCATTGTAGCCTGATGAACCTTTGCCAACACAAAAAATTGAAAAGTCAACTGCTGATCATCTTAACAAAGAGCAACGGCAACCGAAAGAGATAAACAACATGAAACCGAGATAGAAGAATCCCTAAAAGACTTATTAACACCAACCAAATGGAAACCTAACTGTGACAAAAAAATTAGAAGAAAGAGACTCCCTAGAAACCTTGCGCTCAACAATACATAAAAAAGATTGTCAATTAGTAACATAAAAATCCCAAAGCAAATTATGAGTAGAAGTGTTACATAACCCCTCACAATTCGAATCAAGCAACTTCATTGTTATTTAGCTGGAGAAGTTCAAATAACGTGCTTGGAAGATCACCATAGATCCCAGGGAGAAGTAATCATCCAAACCCATAGATACAAACTATGACAGCAACAACCAACAAAATAAGAAACACCAAACCTAACCAAAATTGAGCCTGAGAACTTGCAGGACAGATCAACGCAAAATAGAAAAACCAAAGAAAATAAAAACATGAATGGAGCCAAATCCAAACTCACGAAACAGCAAGGCCTTAATAGAGCCTTAGCCAAACATTCGTAATCTGACCAAATGCAACTCATTACACAAGGCAGAAGCCATACCTACTGTGGCCTAGCATAGAGCCGAGAGCCACCATTGTCGTTCCAAAATATAATAAAATAAAACACAAAATAAAAAATTAAAAACTAAACAAAAAAACAAAAACAAAAAAAAATTAAAAAGAAAAGTTTCAGAATATAAATACTGGAACTTTGGTCCTCTTAAAAAATAAACTAGTTTATTTATTTATTACAAATTGGGAGAGAAGGATTTTATAGCTAGGGAGGTTTGAACCTCTGTTCTGAAAGTGTACTCTCAGTACAACATGAAGACTTCACAGGAAGTCACCCATCCTAGTACTACTTTTGTGCATTAAAAAACAAGTAAACAAAGGAGGAGGAAAATTGTATCTAAAAAAACATTGTAATTTTATATAAAGAATTTTTAAGTTTAATCTTTAGTGAATGAATGAGTAGCCTATTCAAATAGTAAAAAAACAACATGGTATTAATGGTGTGTAAATTTATCGATTTTGAAATTTTAGGTTAAAAAAATGAGAAATTTATGAAATAAAAAGTTGAATTTAAAAAATTATATAAGACATAAATGATAATGTTAAAATATAAAAGGCACTACAAATTAATATTTAATAAAAATGCACAAGGGCACAATTTTTTTGTATATCGATGTCACCTTTTCCTAAATTAATTATTAAATTAGTATTTAAAAATAAAAAAGCATAATGGCGACATTCCATTTTCAAAAAATGTCGCTAATTGTATTAATTATAATAATTATGTATATTTTCAATTATTATTGTTTAATAAAATGATTTTTATTTATATAATAAAATTTCATTTATTATATTATATAAAAATGTTACTCTAATTGAATTAAGAATTATTGAATTTTATAAAAATATAATCAATTATCGACATTTTTAAATCAATAAAATGTCACCTTTTCACAATCGATGGCACTTTTCAGTATTTGATGGCGACATTTTGTGCAATAAAATGCAATATTTATATATAAATGTTGTGTATTTTTGTGGCGATAAGAGTATCATATTTGGCGTGAAAATTTAGAGGCATATTTTTAATCAGTATCACTTTTTAATTCTTGGTACCTTCTTTTAGCAACATAATTTTTTAGATAGTGTCTTTTCGGTGTAAAATGACAATACTTTTTATGAAGGAAATATGATATTTTTGGATAAATGTTGCACATTATTGTGGCACAAATGTATTACATTTGGCAAGAATACTTTAGCAACACATTTTGTTTTGAAATGTCGCTTTTGTTGTTTTCGAGCCTTTTTGCACACATTATTTGGCGACTTTTTTTTTTTTTTCTTTTAGTGTCACTTTTTATGAGTTGGATGGCATAATTAAGCAATTTTTTTTTAAAATGTCATTAATATTTATTTACGCGACTTTTCCTTTGTATGACGTCAACTTTTAACCATTTTCTTGTAGTGAGTGTAGGGACATTTATTAGTGTAAGTGTAATTTATTTATTTGGCGAGAGCTTGGCGGGAACGAGTAAAGATGAGACTTTATTAACAAAAGTGTCGCTATTAGTTGCATAATTTTTTTCTTTTAATTTAATTTTCAATGTAGTGACACTAAATAAAGTAATTTCATTTTTTTGGGCATGAGCTTCTCGGTAACAAGTATAGCGGCACATTTATACTAAAGCATTGCATTATAGATAAGTAATTTTTTTATAATTAATAAAGGTGACACTTGGCGTTGTTACTGTTGCATGGAACACTGGAATAGGCGACACTGTTGACTTAAAGTGTGTATGGATATGTTCTCTCATGAGTTTTTAGCAAATATTTTTTTGTACTGGATTATGGCGACATGGATTTAGTGGAATGTTGCATTTGATGTATCACGCAAATGACTTTTTCACGTAGTGGGTGGGAGCTGTTATTTGGGCAGCAGGAGTTGTTTGAATTATTTCATGTGTTTAGGTTTCTTATTTTGACTTTATTTTTATATTTTATAATCTGGACTTCCTAAATAAAATTTAGTTTTATTTTACCCAAATGGGACTAGTATTCATTTTTTAATGGATTTTTAAATTTGTAATAGTCTACTTCAATTTTTACAACGTCAAATGAAACCCGGTTTTAAGAATTTTTGTTGTTGGATAAACTAAGCTCCAAAAAGTATGAAATTTTTCATGTGGTTTTATTTGTATGTCTATTATCTTGCATAAATATTTCAAGATTTGTATTTTGACCAAAATTAATGTTTGACTGATGCAAGCTCACTGTTGTACTATAAATTTCAGATTTTGTTTATTGAATTGAAAGTGAGTTATATTTGATTTTGAATTTTTCTTGGCTTAATAATTAATATGTTGATTACCTGGTAAGTATATTGAATTTCTGAAAAGTTTCATTAAGAGTTGTGAGATATTGCTAATTGGATTAATTATGGATCTCCATAAAAGTTCATGTATGTAAATTTTCATTTTGAAAGCTATGCATATTGGCATTATTGTCTCTATGGAATTCATTTCAATTGACTTCATTGTCAATTATGTGCCTCTCATATGCATTTTATAAGATGATATGAACATATGTGTTAATGATAAAGAACCTCTGAGCACAAGATATGAAGTTATGGAATTCATATCTAAATTGGTTAAGAACGGATTTAGTGCTTTGCACCAAATTATAAGAAAAATCACGTGTTGAATTATGATATGAAGATGTTTCACAATTGTTTATAATAAAAATCCAACTTTATATCTCGAGTGCTCTAAGTTAATGAAGTGAATTGTAACCATGCTAATTGATTGACGTAAACATGTCATTGGAATATGAGACATTGTTATATGTTATAGACTATGTTTATTTCTAATATTCATCACATGTTTTTAATTTGGCATATACATGTATACTTTTTATTACTTGGAAATTACAGAGTTTATTTGTAAACTCCCTCTTTTTTCTTTTAGGCAATGATAAGGTTTAGCTTGTGGGTGGCTTTTTGGATCATGATGACAATCTAGATAGCACACTGAGCACTCGTTAAATAAATAACTTTGTAATGTCGTTTTCCTAAATAAGTGCTACAAAGGAGTTACTATTTGCTTGAGGATTTCAGTTTTTAAGTTGCATTAATTGCTGAGATTTATTAGTTACTTATTACCTTTATTTGGCTTAGATGCATTAATTATTATTATGGTTGAGATTTGAAGACATTTATTAGTTTTTAAAAAGTTTTGAAAATTTCTGCATTTATCATAGTACATGAATGGTAGCCACTTTAGTTATGCTTTATTTAAAGGGCATAATAAAAGTATGTTACAATATGTCTTTATAAATATGGGGAAATGAGAATGAGAAAAAAACTTAGAATTTTCATAGTACAATATATCTCTTGCTCTTCAATCTCTTCATCTTGTTCCTAAACCAAGCAAAAAACTAAAGTAAAGCAACACAAACCAAAGAGTTACTAACATTATCTCTGAGTGTATCTCAGTCAAACAACACCCAAAAATTTACCATAACAAAATTTGTTCTTTGATAGGATTTTTTTGTTATGATCAGTACTATTGGTTACAAATAATCCTAAATTAATTTCATGTTCTAGGACCAAGTGCAAGATACATTTTAAAAAATAAATGTAATTGCCTTTTAATGAAACTAAGGGCGTATATCCAATTAGGAGTTTAATCGATTTTAAAAGATTTTAAAATTTCAATGATTCAATTCATATTTGTTTTTAGTCTTTTGAATTATAGGTGTGTTCAATTTAGACTTCTATAGAATCTCTATAAATCTAGTGCTATTCAATAATGACTTTTTAAAAGTCTACTGATATTCAAAAAGTCATTAACTTGTAAGGATTTTATAAATGACGGATTTCATTGGATTTTGGGGTACTAGGTATAAATACTGAAGGCTTTCACAAATTCAGCCTCTACCCTTAAGATTTTACTTTCCACTCCAAAATACTTACGTTCACTAGGACTCATGCTCAAGTATTTTTGTGCTTTCTCGCTCTTTTGGTTCTGTATGCCATTGTTATCATTATAACTGTATTCAATATTGGTTCCACAGTATGATGTATTTTGTTTGTTTCATATTTTCTATTCATTTTGCTTACATTTTTCTGGTTATTCAATTTGTGATGGATGTGGGTTGCCATTCTCAATTTTTATTTATTATTTATTATTGGATTATGATAGTTCAAGATTTTTGTGGTTGCAGTGCAAGGATAGGAATTTGTTTACTTTTCTTATACATAAAAATAATACACCCAGATGCATATATAATGTGATGCAAAGTCCATTCCAACGCACTCACCAAAACCAATTTCACTAATAACTCCAAATAGATTGCTATGAGGTATGGGGTTTAGAAATTCAATAATAAGGGATCACAACACCTGGATTTTGACTTTTATTTGATTATATATGATATAATCTATATACAAGTTTTATACAAAAAATGGAAATTTGTTTTGGACTTTTACCATTTTAGAGTTAATCTTTCAATTGGTAATCAGAATATATATATATATATATTTATAATAATTTTACAATAAAGATATCTTCATTTTAATAAAATGAGGATTGTCGCTAAAAATATATTTTTATTAACAATCTTCATTTTAAAAAAAGAATGATACCCTTATTTTAGAATTGTCCTATATATGTATGTGTGTGTGTGTGTGGAGAATTTCTATGGAGCACAATAGTTTGCTCCATAAGCTCTCCAATAAGGAGATCTTTGTTTTTTCTTTTTTCACTTGATTTTTTCTTTTTTTTGTATATATTTTGCATTGGGTTTAATGTCTTCTGGGACTAATGGGTTTTGAAAAAACAAAAATTGTTATACAAAACACAACAATAGGATATGCTATGGTGTTTTGGTTATTTTTTTTAGTAGATTTTAAATTTTATAGCATTTAGGAATATTGATAGGCATAAAATGTTAATGTTTTTATGCCACTTTTTATATTGAATTTAAGCTAGTTTATGATTAATTGTTGATGAAAAATACTTAAATACTGTATTTTTCTATTTTCAGTAAAAGAAAGATAAAAGCTGGAATTACCGTATTTCTACGCAACCTTTATTGAGAAAATCATATCTGGAGGCACACTTAGAATTTTTATGCGATTCTAGTTGCTAATGGCTTTTGATTCAATATGCTTCAATGTTGAAAAGTTTCATTGCAAATGTTTTGGCCAATTAGTGTCAGTTTGATTTACAAATTCAACAAATTCATCAGTTGAGCAGATTTACGCTGTCTCGAGAAAATAAGGATTTGAGTGTTTTTCTGATGTCCAAATTGTGCGATCAATATATGCCTGGAAATCTAAGACACAGAACTAACTTTTACAACAAAAATCAATGGATTCAGAATTCATTTGGTCACCCAAATTGTACTTGAAATCTTCTTGACGGTCATTGAAGATAAAAAAGGAAAATTCTATGCTTACTAGGATTACATTTGTGATTGAACTGCCATGTCACCACACACCAGCCATGTGTCCGAATTTGTCACATCATATGACACATTGAAGGTCAGATTATTCTAATTATTTTAATTGGAATAATATTTAGGATAAAAGGAAGGGAAATTAGAGATTGATTATGATTCCTAATGAGATAAGGAAAGTTTCCTATATCCTAGTGTGAACATGAGACGCAAAATACCTCCATGCCCTTAAGGTGGCTGGCCAGTATGGGAGTTTGATATTGTTTGCATTATATCTCCTATTTTATCTAGGTTATAGAGATGCCTTAGGGTTAAACCTCTCTTAAAAATTTCCTATAAATACATAGCTACCTCAGAGTGAAAACACAATCTTTTCTACACAACACACAGCCCTCACGGCTGCAATCATTTAGCCTTTCCCTCACGGAAGAACGTTTTTCCTTTCCCTCTATTTCTTCCTCACAGCAGCAAAGTTTACTTCTTAGGCTTTTATTCAGTTTCTATTAGTTAATTCATAGCAAAGTTGTGCTACACAAAGCAAGGTACAAGGAAGTTCGGCTAAGACATTGGAGGAGTCAAACTTGCTACCTTGATCATAGTTTGAAGAAGCCAAGGATTAAAGATTGAAGAATAAATTCCAGCAGCCATCAACTATTGGATTTGGTTCCTTTTCTCTTTATTTTCTTGTTATTTAATCTATGATATTTCTTTATTGTTTGATGGATAATTTAGAAATCATGTGTAACTAATTTTTCTATGAGGATTGTGATGTAACCCTATTACAAGTATTTAGTTTTTAATGCATATTTAGTTTGATTCTTGTTTAAAGGTTAATATTTCATTGTAGTTCTTAATGCTTTTCATGAAAATGTTGATTGATTTAGTATTTATATTGACTTAGGAATAAGGGATATAAATATGGATGGGCAATGAAATACATGTTTATAGGAATATTGCATGTCTTAGTGACAACTTTAACAAGGTCTTATTGGGTTTGCATGTCTTAGGACTTAAATTTCCGTATTTATATTAGGGATAATTAAATACGCTGTGCTTGCTAGATTAGAATGCATTGAGAAATCAACTTCTAGTCATTTGTGGTTAAAGAGGGGTTAACCTATGAATCTATATTGCATTAGAACTAAATATGAGTAATAGTGGTGAAATCATGATCTTTGTTCTTTACAATCTTTGATTACATACTTGTTGCCTTGTCTTTCAATTTTACTATTGCTTTCTTAAATTGCTGTCTTGATACTCAGCAATCACTCAAAAACATATCTCTTTTATTTTTCAAAGTTTAATTTACAATTGATTTATTTTTAAAACTAGAGACATTATTCCTCATTGGATCGATATCGGTTTTCTTTTTAAGAAATCCACTTTATTACTTGTTGATTCGTGTACTTGTGAGTTTATCTAAAATATACCATAACAAATATTTAGTTAACAAATCAATAAAAAAAGATTATAAAAGCTATAAATGAGATTTTATAGGAAAACTTTATATATATATATGTATGTATTGTTTATAAATCTCATAAGTGGTAACATGTTCAAGTTTTAAGATGCCTTTGACTAGTTATAAGATTAGATTTGACAAAGCTATAAATTTAGATTAATTGCAAAAGATAGCAATTAAAAAGGAGAGCTCCTCCAATTGTGGGGGCATCATCTGGTTGGGTTCCTTCTATTGTAGGTTAGCTATAAGTAAATGTAGATGCATATGTTACATCTTTGCATGTATGGGTGGGAGTAATAATTCAAAATTATTATAGTCAAGCTACTGGGGCTTTGGCCAAACCTTTTTTTGTCCTTTTGCTCCTCTAACAGCTAAGTTGTTTGCGATATATGAAGCTATTATGTTTTGCCTATTTTACTAGTGAAATGTTATAAGTGATTGTCAAACATCAGTGAATTTGATATAGGGATGTGAAATCTAGTGGGAAATTGTGTCATTGTGAATGATATTAGGACTTTGTTGGCCACAAATACTGATATTGCATGTTATGTCCTATGCAGAGAGCAAATCAAGTTGCCCATAATCTAGCTAGGTATGCATTGATTTTAAATTCGTTTGAAGCTTGGAACTTGAATGAAATTTTTATCTTTGAAAAAAAAAATAGTCTTGTCTTTAATGGGTCTGGATTGGTGTGGGTATTACACTTTCTTGGTTATTTGTGGATCTTTAAGATTAAATATTTCTCTAATGAGGACTTGTTATAAAGTAGCTTTGGAACAAAGTATTCTGTCTTTTACAGTAGTATGGAAGAAATTTTTAAAATATAAAAGTATGAAATAGTAGTTGAAATTATAAACATGGTGTGATATTTTAATTTCTAAAGATAGAAGCCTATGCCATCAAATTATGTTTTATGGCTCATTTTGCATAATTTTTTTTTTAATTTAAAAGATTGTGTTTTTCTTTTCTTTCTGATTTTAGCTATTCAATTTTAAAGTACAATGAATTATATTGTTTTTTAGTTAATGAAAAAAGAAACAAAGTATTACATAGCTAATCTTGATATTTTTTGTTTGTGAAATACTATGAACTATAGGAGACACCAAAATTAGGGTTTTCAGAAGATTGTTTTATATCTGAACATTGACTAAAATTGATAGCTGGTGCTTGTGTTTAAATGTTGCAAAAGGTTTAATTTTTTTTTTAAAAATTTATATTATCATTTGTTATGATGAGTTTCACATTATTTCTTCATCATTTTCAATATGATTGATGGGTCTGTCAATTAGAAATGATAAAATTATATTTGATTTTTGTAGATAAAAAGCTAGATGAGTAAGCATAACATTTGAAATGAAATATCGGTACCTCAATTATTTGTTTTCACATTTTCTATCCAATGACAATCTGGTATATTTGAGAATTTTGACACATGCATTGCAAATGGAATCAGTATTAATTAGTTACCTACTTACCTTGCTTAGTTTTCGTCTGATTACATTGCTTGTATAAGTTATCATTGTTTGCATTAAATTTCGGCCTACAAATTGCTCCATTGCACATACTATGTACTTTGATAGATAAAACAACATATAATTTATATTAGTTATATATATTAATGACTTCGTGATTAGAAACTTGGCTGCATGAGCCTCGTAGATGTCTTAGGATCGAGGAGGGCCTGAACAATATGATAATATTAATATGTTAATTAATTAGTAGAAACTCATCATTTACAATGGGAGCTTAACAAGGAAAAGGTAAAACTACATATAACTCGTGGACCTTTCAAGAGAGTAATATGTTGCTAGGATTAGTGGTTGATACTGCCAATCATAGATGGCGTGACAATAATGGTGTAGTCCGCAAACAAACATTCAAAAGCAAGATACTTCCTAAACATAATGAAACACTTGAGTGTAATAAAAATTGTACTCAGTATTAGAGCCATTTGAAATGGTATACAACGCGTTATCAAATATATTTTGATCTCACGAGATGTAACTCTAATTTTGGATGGGATACAGCCACACAAAGATTCACTGCCATGCAGAACAATTACTTCAAGGTGAGATTCAATTATAAGAATATATTTTATATTGTAACTTGTATATATATATATTTTGCAGTTTTATACGTGAACAAAGTATTATGTATATATATATTTTATATTTGTCAGTCTCATCCAAACCATAAATACCTTCGGACAGACAATTTTGCTGATTTTGAGTATTTGAAATTTGTGGTTGGTAATGCATCTGCCACTGGAAAATACTCTATTGGATTAAGAGATGATATTGATGCAAGAATTTATAGGCATGAAGAAAGTACATAGGATAAATGACTTTGTATATGATGAGAATAATGAGACATATGTGCAGATAGATGACTTTGTATGTGATGAGAATAATGAGACATATGTGCAAACTCTTGATTTATCATGACAAGCACTTTCATCCAGACATAATGAATCACTAATTTCAAGGTTTGATCCAAATTTAAAAGTTCCAACAAATAACATTGTTCAAAGAAAATTAATTAAAATTGAGGGTAAAAGGAATACTCATTATTTTGATTAGAATGCCAATCGAGTTGATCTTCTAGAAAAACCTTCTCATGGTCTAGAATCAATTGGAAAAATTGCCACTGAAATTCGAAGAACCTATAGCCTAATGGAGAAAAGAGAAATGGTAAATAGTAAAAAAAGAAAAATACTATTTGGAACACTACCAAGGAGACTCCAAATTCAGAAAATCATGGTTATTACCAAACCCTTGCTTTGATTCAAAAATGAGAATCAAATATGCATTCTCGAAGATATCAACTGAAAAAGGCCTAGAGTGGATAGGTTTTAGTATAGAATGAGTTAATAGTTTAAAATATGTTTAGCTATCTGGTTATGCTTTTGTCAATAGTTTCTTTAAGTGATTTTATTTCCTTTGCTTATTATGTTGGTTGACAATTTTGTTATTTTTCTTAGTATTATTTTTATGTACTGGAATTTTCTTTTTCTTGATATTATCTTTTTTTTTATTTGCATTTGATATTTTATAATAATATACGGTGTTATGTTTAAGATCAATAAGAAGAAGAAGAAATGGAACGAGAAGTAGTAGGAGGAAGAAATACACAAGAAGATGAAATTTTTTATGAAACCATTAAATTAGTATCGATGGCAGTGCAAGCAATACTTGAAGTGTTCAAGCAATGATGATTAGCATATGTGATGAATATATATTGAATGTTATCACAGCTCAAAGGGTATAATTCAAAACATAAAGTATTGAAGAAAGATCCACAACATTTTTGACAACTATATAGGATGTGTCCAGATGTGTTTTTAATGCTATGTAATATTATTAGAGAAAAAACATATTTGTAGGATACAAGATACATTTGTATTGAATAAACGCTTGCAACATTTTTACCTATCATAAGTCAAATTTTTCGATATTGTAGGACTTGAGAGACGTTTAGTCGATCACATTTTACAGTGAGCAAAAACTTCCAGGGGAGTTTTTGGTCATCACCCAAAAATTGAAACTAAATTGTTCAATTTCCGTCATTCTTTATTAAAAAATATAATTGAAAGGATATTTTTTATATTTAAATCTAGATTCACAATTTTAAAGTCAGCACCTTCATTTCCATTTAAAACACAAGCAGAGCTAGCTTTAGGTTGTATGGGATTGCATAATTTTCTTGTAAAGAATGTCATTTTTTATTTAATTTTTTTTTTTGATAATTCATCCACATTAAGAAGTCCAAAAAAAGCCTGAAGGAAAACACACCAGAGAGAAGCATGAAGCTCCTTTTCTAAACAAATATCCTTAATAGAAGGGTGCAGCAAATCAGAAGATAAATCAAAGCAACAAAAGGATCTCCTAAACTTAATAGAAAGCTTTGAAATGGCATCTGCATGTAACATCCTGTTTTGAGAAAAATAGTAAAATTTTCAAGTTTGACCAGTTTGACCTTAAGTGGGTCAGGGTTGACCTTTTATGTGGTTATGTTTCGGCTTTGACTTTGGTTCAGCTGCGTAGAGCTAGTCGATACGAGTCCGTAGACTAGTAGTACGCTTGATTTAGAGATAAGACCGGGAAGTTATGGTCGTTTTAGTGTGAAGGGCTTTTTGGTAATTTGGCAAAGGCTGGAATTAAAAGGGTGAGAAAAGACAAAAATGCCCTTACTTTCATCTTTAAAAATTCTGGAAATTTCCACGCACGCACACCCCCCCCGACGCCTTCTCCCAACCTCCACCGCAAGACCTTCCCACGCCGGCAGCCACCGCACCTTGGCCGAAGTTGGACGACCACCACCTAGATCGCCAGAAATTGCAACGCAACCGAGAGATCATGTAACTCGTGTACAGTCGCGACACCACCTTTGGCCGGTCAGATCTCACTGTTCCGGTGGAGTTAGGGAGCGTGCTTGGTACCGTTGGAAAGCTGGTGCGACGATCTACATTTTGGTACCAAGATTGACCCCGGAGACTGCCGTATCACGTCGGAAAATGACCGCGAATTCTCAGAAAAACCACCCGCAACAGCCACCTTTCCACCCCGATCTATTCCGATTGCCGGCGAGTGGCACAACACAACCACCACCACGAGCTTCAGAACACGCCGGAGACCTCATCTGCACTTTCACGAGCTCCGACGATCGCCCGACGCGCCGCATGCGCCTCCCCAACCCGTTGCAAGCCGTGCTCACGCACCGATGCCGTTTTGCCCCACCACCGGCGAGTGGTGGTGCACCGCCTGTCCAGGGAGCTTCCCCTTGTGCCGGTATAGCTAACCCAGGTTGTTCCTCCCCTTTTCTCCGCCGTTAACCACCGCAACGGACTCAATCTTTGGCTGGATCTTCCTCCCCTCTGGCGGAGCCACCTGCGGCAAGTGAGTGCTCACCTCCCGTCCCAACGTGTTCCTTGAGTCGTGGGCAAGCTTTCTGTACCATCAATTTGGTCCAAGTTCTCTCAGATTCAAAAACGCTCACTTCCGGTTGAGGTTCGATCTTCCGGGACCGATTCTGACCATTGGCTAGCATGAATCTTGGAATTGAAAGTAGATTCTCGTTCCTTGCATCTTCAATTTCGTTTCGGTATAAAGTTCGTTGAAATCAAACTTGAAATTTTCTAAACATTTTGGGATTATATATTATTATGATTTACTCGCATGCGATTTGTTTTGATTGGATTTTTCTTGTGCATATAAAAGTATGCTTATTAAATCTATTAACTGCTAATTTAAATGGTTGATGATTTGAAACTATATATGCATTTGTGATTTTAATGGAATTTTATATGAGATTGGTGTTTTAAATGGTATTTGGTGATTTATGGAATTTTGTATATTTGGCAAGTTTGTAAAAATGGTAATTTCAAAGAAAATTGTGGCTTTTGTGAAATTTAAGAAATTTTTAGGGCAAATTTTTTATATTTGAAATATTTGACTGTTTTTCATAAATTTTGTTAAATAGAAGATTTTTGGAAAATTGTTTAAAAATAAAAGGATTTGCTAAATGGTTTAAAATAAAAGGATTTGAAAAATTGATGATATCATGGATGATTTTAGAAATGATTTTGAGGAGCACCACACGGTATTGTATGATGATTGAGATGTATGGATTATTGTGCTCGCTATATTATTGTTATGACATCCTCTGCTGCGGACACGTGTCGGGAGAGAGATGATGAGAATCCTGCCATGATGGATTTAGGACGCCGGTTCGTTGTGATGAGTATACCCCCCTCCCCCGGCCTGTGACGCCGTCAGGACTATGAGGGTCACACGGCAACGATACTGTGATGTGGTACTGGGTTGATTTATATTATTTGGATTTATACGATTTGGATTTATATGGATTTGGATTTATACCGATTTGGATTTATACCGATTTGGATTTACACCGATTTGGATTTATACGATTTGAATTTATATGATTTTTGATTTATATGATTTTCNAAAATAGGTCGGATCGTAATCGATGTACACTCCTATATGTGGAGAGAAAGAATATATAGCCTTTAAACTAGAAGAAAATGTTTATGTTATAGAAATATATATTATTTAAAATTTGATGTTAACATTTGAGGGTTTTTTTTCTTTTTCTCCTTTATTTCATTAATGGATACCAAACTTCAAAATAACATCAAGGATATACATATGGAAAAGAAAGATGATAGTGAAGTTTTGTGTCTTAACGCCCGATTCTGACAACTCTCAATTTCTGCATTTTGTTGATTTCCAACCAACTAATCAAATGCCTAAGACAATTGTCGGGATGTCTCAGGAAGAGATACGCACCCACAGTAAATTTCTGTTTTCTGCCGTATCTCCCTTTTTCTGTTTTGTTTTGCTGTAATACAAAAATAGCAATAAGCATTTCGTTTTGCAGTAATACCTGAGGGTTTAATTCGTAATTATAGGGAAACTAGCTAGCTAAGTCTCTTCAGGTTATTATTATTTTTTTCTTTCTTTTGTTGGGTTCATTGTATGATATGGTTTCTGGGATTGAGTTATGTGATTTGAAGGTAACAGAGAAAATGATCGTCGACGTTCTATATATTTTCCAGCTCACAGAACTCGAAACCCAGCCCTTACCAACCACAAAAAGTGCAGTGCTTGTTGTCATGGAAATTGTATAGTCTTTATGTAAATTTTAATATGAATTTATTTTTTAAATTTTTTCTCTCTTATGGGATTGAATTGGAATCAGACTGTCGGGATGTCTCAAGATACGCACCCGCTGCAGTAAGTTTCCGTTTTCAACCGTATCTCCCTTTTTTGTTTTGTTTTGCAGTTATACAAAAATAGCAATAAGCATTTCGTAAAATAAAAAATACTTTGCAAATTTTAAAAAAAAAAGTGATATATTCCTCCTGGTTTCATTTTCATTTTTGTTCTGAAGAGGCGAGGAGGTATTCAGCAAAAGAAAAGAAAAAAAAAATGCTATCTCATCTCATCAAAGGAAGTATCCGGCGATTGGGCGGCGCTCCTCAGGCAAGTTCTATAAAACGAAGCCGGTGCAGCCTCGGCGGAGATCCGATCGTACCTCCAGCTTCAACGTTAATCGAATCTGAACATGACGTGAAGCTTCATTGGAAGATGATGGTGAATTATTTCCGATCAATGAGGAGTCGAGCCATAGTAAAAAATAAAGTCACCTACAAAGGAAAAGCTCCCATCGAGTCGTTCAACATTAAAGCTTTTTGGAGCTTGATCATAATCGGTGTAGAAAAATGTCACCCACCATTCTCGGCAATGCCAGTGTACATGGTTGTGAAAGTAAAATTTTGAGATGTCAATGTGGAGGATGGAAAGTTTTACAATACAATGATGAAATTGGATAAAGCTCACAAAAACTGAAGGCCGTTCGGATGAAGCAACAAAGGAAAGGAAGAAGGGGCTGGTTATTTGGATTTCTCTTTTTCTTTTTATCTGGTCATTTTGATAGTTATGATTTTAATGATGAATGGAGCAGCAAAGGAAAGGAAGAACGGGCTAGTTATTTGATTTCTCTTTTTGTTTTTATCTGGTCATTTTGTATTAAGTCTAATCTTTTGTTTGTGATTTCTATGTTCTATGCTGTAAACAAAGGCCGCATATCCCAAATTTTTAGTTTCAATATTATTAGACTTGCAGTGTTTTTTTGGTGAAACTTTTGAGCAAAAATTCTGGATAATTGACGAAAATTTCCAAGAAAATTTTATTGATTGATCTGTATTTTTCATGAAATGATTGATTACAATTGTTTCTCTTATATAGACGAACTAACTTTGTTAACCGACTGATGATTCAGTTCAGTAACTAACTCATTCACTAGCTGCTTTCCATATTGGTTGTGTTTGATAACCAGAACTGTTGCCACCTCATCTAAGCTGTGCTTACGTTTCCTTTAGTGAAGGCTCATCAAAGCTGTGCGTTTCTTTTAGTGAAGCTGCCTCATCAAAGCGGTGCGTTTCCTTTAGTTAAGCTGTGCGTTTTGCACACTTAGAATTGACACCTGCCTTTTAATGAAACTGTGCATTTTGCAGAGTCTGATTCCTTTTCCTCAATAGCCCCCTTCAAACTCGACTGAGATTTTCTATTTTTCCTTGATTCTCATTCCTTCTATTTGATACATCTTTTCAACATATTGAGCTTGACAAACAAAAAAAAACATGAACTCTAACACAGCAATTGAGAACTAAGAACAGAGACTTCTGATCAAGAATAAAGATCACATGAACTCTAATGTGACAGTCTTTGTCTTCTTCATTCTCTCTGTTGCTTTCTTTACAAAATTAATTAAGCTTCGTTAGCACTTTTACATGGTGTTACTTGCCCATACTATTGTTCAATGAACTGAAGAATTATAGACTACTTAATAATGACTAACTCGTCCATGTTATTCAGATTTATGTGGTTCATTTTAATGTTTTGTTTATTATTTATTTTAGTCTTAAATGTTTAATTTCAGAGTCGAATGCATTAACCCTTATATCATTCGCATATGAATGATAATAAGATAAGCATGTTGATTTATATTGACTTACAAATGACTTTCATAGGCAATAACATGAAATTATTTCAGCTACTATAGTGAAAGGGTCAATCTACTNTTTATGTGGTTCATTTTAATGTTTTGCTTATTATTTATTTTAGTCTTAAATGTTTAATTCCAGAGTCGAATGCATTAACCCTTATATCATTCGCATATGAATGATAATAAAATAAGCATGTTGATTTATATTGACTTACAAATGACTTTCATAGGCAATAACATGAAATTATTTCAGCTACTATAGTGAAAGGGTCAATCTACTGGCAGTGAATTCCAGATGACTAACTAGACTTATGAAAAATGATGCAGAAATTTCCCACTTTTCTGTAGGGGTGAGCAGGGCTGTTTGATATTTTATTTCAAACATGTGTATATTCTAATTTATAAAAATTACTAGACTAAAATCTCTTTTTCAAAATTCTATAAATTGATTATATAAAAAATGTTACCTCCCCTCTTTTATAATATATTAAAACCCATCCTTGTGATTCACAAGATAATTTTCTAACCAATAGCTCAATCAGAGAGCTTAGCCAAAGTGTCAATGATGGCAGGCCACAGTTTTTATTAAGATCAGGATATATCCTACTTGTAATCGATGAAAGAAAAAGTCACTAAAAGAGAATTAAGGGGAAAAGAATGATAAACTGATTTTTATACTATTATTAATTAGATGATGTTGCATTGATCATGTATTGCAACAATTGACAGATGAAAACTAAAAATTCACTAAATGCCAAAACCTTAGGCTAGTGATACTTTGATGTTGTAAATGAGAATATAATAATGTTCAAAGTCAAAAAGTAAATTATTCATGTTGATGTTGCACATAAAAGGCACGTGGAAAAGAAAATAACATTATTTAATAATTAACGACGGTAAAGGACATTGGAGTAACATTTAAAATTAATAGGAAATATGACTGGCAATTTTAAAAATTTGAAGATAAATTGTCACCCACCTCAAAAGGTAAAGGAGACAATAATATAAATAAGTCTAATTTTTACTTGAAAAGGAAAAAAAAAAAACTATAAAAAATTCAGCTTATATAGTTTGAGTATCAACTTTATATATAGAATATTGTTGTGTATGAAGGATTTATTCCATCAATTTAAGACCTACTTAGAGCCCATAATTCAGAAATCCACCATTGCAGCTTGCCAAGCTAGCTTGAATCTTTCAAATTCTTGTAAAATGTAGCATAATGTGTTTTTTTCCAGTTAACATAATGAATCGACAAACCATTGTACAATGTGCTTGGTCTACGCGAGGCCAGTCTAAACCCAGGTTCCAGGTCCAATTGCACAAATTTACATATGAATTTTGGACTGTCAATCCATGGCGATCTTTATTTTTCAAAACAATAATGCATAAATGACTCAGCGTCAAAAATAGCTATGATGAGTCGATGACAAACTTTTCTTCGTGACAAAAATATTTGGGAACCAAAACCTGTTATTGTGTATATAAATCAATGTACTGGCTCTGTGTTTTACTACTTCAATAAGTGTAAACTTGCATTCTCAGCCTGCAGAAAACTCACATATTTGTCTTTGCTTAATGTATTAAAAAACAACTCAACGCAACAAGAAAAAAAGAGCAATTATCGTTTCAAACTTATAATTAAGAGGAATATTTATACTTATATGTATAAATAGATATACCATCAATAATAACCTATTATGAGATACAATCAATGACAAAGCTGTTACTAGTAAAATGTATAATATTATATTACTAATAAAGGTATGTATTCTAATATTGTCATCATCAAAAATAATTTATTTACTATTAACAGTTTCAGATCACTAAAATAGATTGTAGTGAAATTCCTCATAGAAATTAAGTCTTAACTTCAATGGAAAAACCAGCCCATGTCATGGAACACCCACCAAACACAGTGTCACCCAGATGCACAATCACCAAAACCCACTTTCCTTTACTCCTTTATGCTATAATGCCAACCGAAGCCTCGAATAGCGGTAAGAGGACCCTTTACTTTACTAAAAATAATGTTAAAAAAATGAGATAATAAAATCCACCCAAAAAAAGAAAAGGAAAACCTTGGTGATTTCCGATCTCTATCCAAATGGAAGTTACTAGAAGAAGCTCCTAGTCAGGGTCCAGAGACTTAAGGCCAAGTCCTTTACCAGTCCACAGTATACCTCTCTCTTTATCTCCTTCCCACCTCTTCCATATCTGAATCTCTCTTTCGAATAGGGGGGGGGGNGGGGGGGGGGGGATTACACCAGCTGGACTCGGATTTGGCAAAACCGTGTGGGTCTTCTCTTGCTTGCCCTGACTCGTCGCCGTAGCACCACCTCTGGTCGCCGACACCGTCGCCGTAGCACCACTCTCTGGTGAGTCATTCCTTTCCACCTCTTCGTTTTCACGGGATTAGCTGGACTCGGGGGTTGCAGAGTCTTCGTTTTGCCGCTTTGCTTCCGTATTTCGTCACCGACACCGTCGCCGCTTTGTTGCCCTTTTTGATATTCAGTGCTCAACAAGGTAAATTCTCTAAATCTAATGCATCTGTTTGACCTTCTATTGAGGCAGGGTATGTTGAATCTTCAAATTTTTTTTCTTTGCTATGAAATTGTTTGTTACTTTGCTGTGAAATTTTGGTAATCACTAAAAAGAAAAAATTATTAGGGCTGTGCTCTGCTTGTGAAGNGGGGGGGGGGGGGTTGGGGTCTGGGTTGGTGTAGAAAATTGCAGGTCAGCTTGTGAGAGGGGAGGGGGGTTGTGGTCTGGGTTGGTGTAGTAAATTGCAGGTCAGCTTATGCCTTGATCATTATACTCGACTTGGCCATTTTTGGGTTAACTGGGCAAAACTCATCTATTTAATTGGGTCTGCATTGTTAGATAGAAAGAGTATCATAATTACAACAGTTTATAATTACACCAGCTTTGTATTTATTGTATTTGATGGAAATACAGAAATATTCTCTGAAAGTTGGGAAGGTTTCCAGTTCCAGCACTCTTCATCTTTTTTCTCTACTTGGGTTCTTGCACGTTTAATCTTTTGCATGGAATTAGGTTGTCATTTTTGGATGGATTCTATATTTCCTGATTATCTCTTTGATGAAAACTATTTGTTGTGGTTAGCTTCCTATCCTTGATCCCTCCCCTATTTTCTAATTCAAGCTGTTGATCTCTTTTCCCTGTTTTTTAATTTTGGAGATCACATATGGGTTGCCTGGTTTTGTTACAATTGTGCTGTGTGGATATTGTTGAATCTTTGTTCCTCTAGTTCGTTCTTCATTTTTGCACAATTCGAATTAGAAATGGAATTAAGACATTCTATTACCCAAAAAAAAAAAATCCGAATCTGAAAGAGATTTTAGTTGAATTGATAATATATGGCAATGACAATGATAATAAAGTCATATTAACTAATCCCTATCAATAAATATGATTAAAAAAATCAATTCCTATCAATATTTAAATTGTTTTTGTGTAAATTAAATGCATCCAATATAATATAATATATCCCTATTATAATTATTGAAAGAAGAGAAACAAATTAAGGTTATAATTTGATTTTTTTGTGTCATTTGGTCAATTAAAATGTGCTTTTTTGTTATGATGTGTTTTTTTTTTTTTTTTTTTTTTTTTTTTTTTTTTTTTTNTGTAATATGTTTTTTTTGTTATAATGTGCATTTTTCTTAGGGTTATATATGGATGACGAAAGGAAAATGTTATTGTGCTTGATTGCAAAGAGGCTGCATATGGACAGAGTAATTAGATTGTTAGTTCATGTAATGATGATCTACGTTTGGATATAAAAGCATTTTGAATTGAAGGCGCTTAATAATCGTACATTCACTAGGCATGAAACTCGACTGAGTATTTTAGATAATATTATAGGTCATAGTGACATTGAATGTGTCAATCAACTTAGAATGGATAGGAACACATTCGCTTTCCTATGTGAATTACTACGTCTGGATCCACATCTTCAAAAAGATAGTGCGGTTACCTTAGAGGAACAAGTGTGTATGTTTTCACACGTACTTGCTAATCATGTAAAGAACCAAACCATTGGAAATAGATTTATGCGTTGAGGAGAAACTATTAGTAGGTATTTTAACTCGGTGTTGAATGGAGTATTGCGGTTGCAAGAAAAGTTATTAAAATCTCCAGAACCAGTGCCTGCTAACTGTACCGATGATAGATGAAAATTTTTTAAGGTATGTTTATACAGATCAATTTTTGTTATGTTACTATACAAATTAAAATAAAATTAATTCTAAAATTTATTATCTCTCCCTTTTATAGAATTGTTTGGGAGAATTAGATGGAACATTCATAAAGGTTCATGTGTCTGATATTGACAAGCCTAGATATCGAACACGAAAAAGAGAGCTTGCTACTAATGTATTAGGTGTTTGTGATTGAAATATGATATTTGTCTTCGTATTACCTGGCTGGGAAGGTTCATCTTCTGACTCTAAAGTCCTCCGAGATGCTCTTAGTAGACTAAATGGGTTGAGAGTTCCAACTAACCTATGTTAAAACTAGTTGTTTAGGGTTTAAGTTAATTTTGTGAGATAGCATGAAAAATTAATTATGATCTTATTCATGTTAGGTTAGTATTATCTTGTGGATGTATGATACACAAATTGTGAAGGTTTTCTTGCACCATTTAGAGGGACACGTTATCACCTTTCAGAGTGGAGAGTTGGTGGTGCACCACAAAACCGAGAGGAATATTTTAACATGAAGCATGCATCTGCACGAAATGTAATTGAGAGGTGTTTTGGATTGCTTAAAATGCGTTGGGTCATATTAAGGAGTCCATCTTTTTATCCAATCCAAACACAAGGGAGAATAATCACTGCATGTTGTCTTCTTCATAATTTTATTAGGAGCGAATTGTCAATTGATCCAATTGAACTTAATGTAGATGAAATGCAAAGTTTCGAAGCAATAGTAGACAATGAAATGATAGGATCTATTGACGCATCAAATGAATGGAGTGAGTGGAGGGATAATTTGCCTACACAAATGTACAATGACTGAATGACAAATAGGAATGGTTAAAACTATTTGTTTTTTAAATGCTTTTGAATTATAACTTTGTATTTTCCTTATTTTATGAACTTGTAATATGAATGTTGTATTTTGAATATTTAACTTGCATTGAATAAACTGCTACAATTAAGTGTGTATGTTGATATTTGTGGTTTTTGCTTTTACTGTGAAATTTCTTTAGAAATGCAAAGTGCAAGTAGCAGCCATGGAAATCAACGAACAAGGAGGTTTAATAGGCGTGTGTGGAGTAAGATTGAAGAAGACACACTGCTGAATATAATTGATGATGTAGTGGCGAAGGGGTATAGAGTTGAAAATGGCACCTTCAAACCTGGTACATATAATTTTATTGAAAAATCTTTAGTCAATTTGTGTCCAGGATTCAATTTGAAAGCCAATCCACACATTGAATCGAAAATAAAGAAGTGAAAAAAAAGATTATGCAATCGTTTTTGACATGTTAAACAAAAGTTGATTTGGATGGAATGACACAAAGAAGTGTATTGAAGTCAACAGTTATGATGTTTGGGCGGACTATGTTAAGGTTTGATCAAAAAAACTTGCAACTAATTTATTGTGCGAGTTTATTTTATGTTACAAATTTGTTCTAACCATTGAACTGTATATGATAACATAGATTAACAGAGGTGCTGACGGATGGAGGGATAAACCATTTTTCATGTATGAATGGTTGGCTAATATATTCAGACTGGATCGTACGATCGACAGAGATGCTGAAACTTCTGCTGACATGGCTGCAGATCCAACTGACACTAAAGAAGATGAGGAGGATTCTCCAATGTCAGTTGGCCAAAATTCACAGTCTCAGCAGACCAGCCGTAGAAAGAGAAGTAAACCATATGATGCAGTAAATAGTGGATTAGATCGCATTGCTGATTCACTAGAGAAAATGGTGGGTGAATCTAGGGAACAATGGAAAAAACTAGTTGATTCTATACGTCCTGAATTTACTGAAGAAATGCTTCAATTTTTGCGTGCTGAACTTAGGAAGCTTGGGATATCGGTTAGTGTTAGAACTAAAGCCTTAGATATTATTAGTGAGAAGTCATACAAGTTTAAAGTGTTTATTGGAATGGATGATAAAGAAAAAATTGACTATATTCATGGGTTGATTGGAGATTCATCCACAGGTTGATTGACAGGACCCGCCCCGGAAATCCCTCCGGATTTCCCGGAGAGGCCCCGCTTGAGGAAGATTCCACCAGAACCCCTCGGGGCAACCGATAGAATCTTCCTCCGAAAGGGAGTAATAATCAAATAAACAAATAAACAATAATGGGACGAATAGTAAATAAGATATGAACGAAAAGTAGATAAAATAAGCACCACAATAAATCAACGAGTCATAATGAATAAATAAGAAACAATGTATGAAGTAGGTGGGAATGACAGAGCCACTAAGAGCGATAGACAAAAATATAAGTAATACAAATTCAACATGAACAGAATAAGATCAGAGTCTAATACATAAGAAGAAGTAATAAACAGATGCGATAAGCGGATGCGATGCCGATGCGAAATGCCGATGGTAGTCCACGGGAACCTGCAACTAGGACCTAGGGAACGAAGTAAAAATAACAAAACGTGAGATATAAATATCNTAGAAATATATTCTAATATATTTTATATATCATATTTATTTAAATTGACAATTAAAATTGCATTTTAATTTATAAAATATAAAAAAATTGAAATATAATCCAGTTCAATCCGAGACTGTACCAAACACAGTATATCAAATCCAATCCGATCCGATCCAACACCAAATACAGGACAGGATTTGAAAAATCCAATCCGATCCAATCCTGTCAGCTATATCCGATCCAATACAATCCTGCGTACCAAACGGACTCATTGGGTTTAATCACCATACGTTCAGACATCAATGTTTCCATATTTTTTTATTTTATTTTTTCCCTTTTTGTTAAAAAGTATGCTTCATTAAAAGCACAAAAAGAGCCGAAAAAGCACAGCTTTACACAAGAGAAATCAGGTTCTTCTCATCAGCAATACAATTCAGAAAAACCAAAGGAAGAACAGCTCCAAAACTATCAAAATGTTCAAGATTACGTATATTTGAACGAACCCTGCTATTTCAGCATCTTCATTAGACTCCCTTGACATCCGATCTCCACTGTATTTTGTTTCGTCCTTTACACGTTGTCAATGGTTATTTATTATTATTTTTTTTATGCTATTTCAGTTGTATATAATTTCTATATATAATTTAGATGTCCTTCTATTTCACCGAAAAGACATAATAGACTAGTCAGGTTAATTATAAACTTGCTTTTAAAATAAAACTTCGCTGAAAAGCCATATCTCTTATATTGATGAAGCAACAAAATCAAATTCAATTAAGAACTCAAAACGATGGTTCGGATGAGAAATCTGAAACCATCAAAACTAAATTTTCATTATTTTGTAAACACCAAAGTTGCAATTGAATTGCAGAAGAAACATAACTACCTCACACTAAAGACAAACGAAGCTTTCAAACGCAACAATACAAACCAAAACGTCACTGTATAGTAACGTATTACAAGGACTCAAAACAGAAAAGAAAATATTTAAATTATTTCGCCAGACTGAGACACGTATCAGATTTGAACAACCAAAGTTGTTTTCAGGAATCGAGTTCCAAGATAGTCATTGGAGTTAAATCTATGGGATAGTATTATTGTTAATTAATGCATTATGCTCAAGCCTCACTTAAGGGCATTGGAAAATGCCAAATTGAAGTCCAATCCTAGCATGGAAGAACATTACCAAAGGACTAGTATTGTTGAGAATCTTGTAATTAAGTTTAATGCCAACTGAGAAAAGTTGTTCAATTCCACTCAGCTTTATGTTTCATGTTAACAAAAAAGACGAATGCCAATTTTAAAAGTTGGAGGTAACTTCGCACAGACCCCATAAATTAAGGAGCAACAGTGTAAATTACTCTTAGAGCATCGTCATTGACGTACATTTTGAAAATATTTATTTTTTTATTATAAAAAATATTTTTTATTTTGATAATTTCTAAATATAAAAAATCAAATCTACTTTTTATATTTAATTTTTAATGCATATACTTATTGTTCTTCTAATTTTTATAATTTTATTTAATTTTATATTTTTTATACAACAGAATACTTTGATTTGTTTAATAATATTCAAAAGAGAGAAAAAATTGAATTAATTATTTATTAAAAAATAAAAAATAAAGAGTAAATGATAAAGAGTGTTGTTCAAATTGAATAAAAAAATTACATTCTTTATTTTATTAAATTTTCAAAAATATTTTTTATTTTAAAAATTAAGCTTTTAAAAATAAAATAATATCAGATGATTTTATTATTATATACTATTATTGTCAAGTAAGTTTGACTGTTTGTCTCTCACCTCATATGTATTGGATTGGAAACGTACATTTTTTTCCTTTTAGATCAAAATTTTAATTAATTAAAACATAAAAATATTAGAAATTAATTGCTATGAATCTCAAGGCAGATAATGCTAAATAACATTTCAAAATACAAAATAAAGTAAATTACAGTGTGCATTTTTATTAAATATCAATTTTGATTTGTTGAGAACATACTTTCATGCATGGTTTCCACTTTGTAATAGCAATATGTTCCCGACAAATTATAATTCATATTTACAAATATATCGCTGTGAATGCTTTGATCCAAAAGAAATTTAAAGGATGATACATGGTGTCAATGATAATATTGTGTGAAAGTTTAATTAGTGATTAATCCCAATGGGCCTTCAAGCAATTCTCAAGCTCTCTAACATAACAAGCTCGTACCCTTCAAAATCCCACGTGGTCTCCTGCAACGAACTAATGCCAACTGCGATTATAGGAAGTCTATGACAGGCCTAAATTACTTTCGTTTGGGAAACCAGATTGCATATTTGGTAGATGAGAAGAATCAGAGGAGGAAAAAGAAGGATGATGATGATTGGCATATTTGGTAGCCCTCTTGACCAATTTCAACAGCCATGACACGCATATACTTTACATGATCATAATCACCACCACAACTACTATACCTCCACATCTCATATATGTTCCCTCCATTTTAAACTCTGCGTCCTTTTTATTTTTATTTTGTTCAAGAAATTAAGTAGTTGGTCCAGGATTATTAAGATCCTAATTATCCTCTATATATACTTCAAGAGCTATATTTTCCAATTCTTTTAAAATGGTAGTTTTGCTTATTCAGTTCCAAATAAAGACCGAAAGGTTTCCAATTTATATTATAATAAGATGTGGCTTTTGTGCGAAATTTTATTTTAGAGGGAATTTATAATTAACCTGACTAGCTAGTCTATCGTGACATTTCGGTGCAATAGGACATCCAAATTATATGTATAAATTATACACAAATGAAATAACATCAAAGAAAAAACCATTCATGACTACATGTAAAGGACGTAAAAAAAAGGTAAAGTGGAACTGAGCTGCATAGATATATATATATATATATATATATATGNTAGGGCGGGTTTTTACCTAGGGTTTGTTCCATATCATCTTGTGTGTTGGGATTACAGTTTCTTTAAGCTTGGGGTTCCGCATCACAAGAGCTCAAAATGCATATACAAGTTCCCAACTAGGAATTGAAGTCAAGTGGACCTCAAAATAAGCTAATTCAAGCATGATTATACCTGTAGGAGCTGAAGTCGTTGTTCCATTCACATTTTTTATTCAAGATGAGATTCATTTAGTTCTATAGGTCAAAAGCTTTCAAGGATTCCAAGTTAATGCACAATTGTCATATCCAAAGCTTGGAAAATACTATGAAGACGACATCATTCTTATATATGATCCTGGTTGAATTTAAAAGAAAGTCAAGCTAAAAACTTGAAACTAACGCTTTTTGGGAGGCAACCCAAAATTTTAAATTTCTTTCTTTTTAGTAGTTTTTTATTTTTAATTTCTTGTTATTTGTTTTGTTTTATGTTTTTAGGTGTCGAAGAAGAAAAATCAAAGGAGAAGCATAGAAGGTGTAATTGGCCAAGGGAGTTCTTATGAGCTTAGAGTGTGCAATTTATTTGCATTTCATCAATTGGGGGAGCTTTCTTTACCTTTACTCTTTATTATGTTTAATTTCTTTGTTTTTAACATTAAGAGCTATGTTCATCTTAATTTGAGGGTGGTTCTTTTTGTTATGAAGTTTTCTTCTTTAGTTTTAGTTTTAGTTTGAGTTTTATTTATTTATTTTTAGATTTAGTTTTTAAACTCTGGATTTTTTATTGCTGAAATTTTACTTGTAGGTGTTTTCTTAAATATTTTGATGAGCCTATGATGAGAATATGATTGAGAATAAATTGATTCTTAGGTAGTGGCATTGTTTTTGTGTATTTTCTAATGCCTAAAGTTAAATTCCCATGTTGTTGCTTTCAAAACCATTTTGAGCACTTTGTCAAATATGCATGATTTAGATTGTATTATGAAGAAGGTTTGCATTAATTTAGAGTGATTATTTTTGAACTCTAGAACTTGCATAATTATTGCTTGAGATGCATTACTTTGAATATGATTTATGCCATTTTTGTTTTGAGTTTGAGCCTTTCTAGCCTACCATTGAAATATTTATCCGCTAGTACTATGTTTTAGCCATTTTTAGGATGCATAAAAGACTGCATATTAGAGCCTTTTTTTTTTCCTTAAACCACATTGACTTACCTTTTTGAACATAAATATATTTTTCCTACTATATACACATTATTAAAAAGAGCTTATGTTTAAATGGATATGTGCTTATAAATTTGTATTTGGTGGAGTAAAGTAGAAATTAATTTTGGGGTGGTATATGATGGTGAAGTTTGGCTAGTATGTATCTTTCATGTGGAAAAAAGAAAAAAAGAAGAAGTTTAAGCAAGGTATGAGACATAACAATTTGGGGGTTAGAAGGGAAAAGAAAGAAAGAAAAAAAAAAGAGTGAAAAAAAGAGATGTTGAAAATGAGGAAAAAAATGTTGTGAAAAGAAAAAAAAGTTTTGTGGAGTTTGAAGGAAGGGTAGAAGAAAAGTGTATTTGTGAGGAGAAAACAAATTTTTTATGAGTATATTATTCATAAGTTTCTTTCTTTGAATTTTATTTTCCTATCATTTTCTTTCTTCTAACCATTACCCTTTAACCTTTACATTACAAGCTTATAAAATCCTAATGATTCAAGGTAATGCATTGATCTACATTAGTGGAGAGTTATTTAATTATGGCAAGTATATGGTAGTTCATATTTTACAATATCTATTTAATGTAGATTTATTCAAGTGCAAAATATTGAGTGTATTATTTGATTCAACACACACAATTTCAAAGTAATGATTATGTTGAATAGAAGATAGGGTATTGAGTTGCATGATTATTTGGAAATTACTTTTGAATTGATATGAATTTTGAAATCTTTAAGGCACCTCATTAAGGTATTTGGGTATTTTATAGGAATTGTGTTTTTAGTTATTTCTTTCTTTGCTAGGGACTAGTAAAGTTCAATTTTGGGGTAGTCGATAGGCATAAAAAGTTAATGTTTAATGTCATATTTTATATTGGATTTTAGTTAGTTTAAAGTTAAATGTTAATGAAAAGTACTTATTGTATTTTCCTATTTTTAGAGAAAGAAGAACAAATGGTGGAATTTACTGTATTCCTACGCAATCTTTACTAAGAAAATCATATCTGGAGCTACACATAGAGGTTTTGTGAGATTCAAGTTGTAAATTATTCTCGATTTATTAAGCTTAAATTCTATAAAGCCTAATTGCAATTGAATCAATCATTTAGTACCAGTTTGATTTACAAGATCAATATCTTCAACAGTTGAAGCAGACTTACACTACCTTGGGGAAATTGGAATTTGAGTGCCTTCCCGATGTCTATTTTTTCCTATCAAGATATTCATGAAAAGCTAAAACATAGAACTAACTTTTTCAAATAGAATAAATGAATTCGGTGTTCATTTGATCATCCAAAGTGTACTTGGAATCTACCTGACAAACACTGAAGATATAAAAGAAAAGTGTCTTTGCCTACTAGGATGACACATATGCATGGATTGCCACATCATCACTTTACAGCAAGGTGTACATTTATTTTTACATCATATGCCACATGGGAGGTCAGATTATTCTAATTATATTAATTAGGATAATAATTGGAGAAGAAATTGGATTCCTAGAGAGATTTGGATTGTTTTCTTATATAAGTGTGAATGTGAGGCACCAATGACCTAAATAACCCTAGAGGGCTGGCCATATCAAGGAATTATGGGAGATCTGATTGTGATAATATATTATCTCCTATTATATTAGAATTAGATCTAGGGTTAGCTAATACCTCTATAGATTTCGTAGTTTAACTAGTAGAACATTTCCTATAAATACCATGCACCTTGAAGCATTATTAATTAACTTCTTCACCTATTCACAATTCTCATACATCAAGTTACATGGAAGGTTAAGGTTTAATGGTATAGAGTTTTACATTTTTATTTTAGTTTTGAGGGTTTCTATATAAGAGATTTCGGCTACACTAGTTCTCTATCAAAGAAGATTTTCAGCCAGCACTTATGGAGGACTTTAACCTTGCTCTTGAAGCATATTTTGGAAAAGCAAAAGAAGTAAGATTGGAGGACAAATACGGCAGCCATCAACTATTGGATTTGTTTATCTATTCTCAATTACTTTTGTTATTTGATATATGTTTTCTTTAGAATAATTGACGGCTATTCTTAAGAATATGTGTAACTAATTTCTATAAGGATTATGATGTAGCCCTATTATGACGATTTAGTTTTTACTGTTAGATTTTGATTCATATTCATGGTTAATATTTTATTGTAATTTTAATGTTTCGATGACAAGGTGGATAGATCTAATATTATATTGGCTTAGGAACAAGGGATATAATATGGATCGGCAATAAAATACATGGTTATAGGAATATTGCATGCCTTAGTGACAACTTTAACAAGAGCTTATTGGGTTTGCATGTCTTGGGCTTAAATTTCGCTATTTAGATTAGGGATAATTAAATACCTTGTGCTTGTTAGACTAGAATGCATTGAGCAATCAAAATCTAGTTACTTTTCGTCAAAAAGAGGCTAACCTTATGAATTCATCATGCATTAAGGCTAAATAAGAATAATAGTGGTGAAGTCATAATCCTTGTTTTATCAAACCTTTGAACTTTTTTTTTATTAATCTGCTGCCGTGATTTGCTTTTACAATTGTTTTCTTTTAATTATTGCTTTGTTACTCAACATCAAACAATCACTCAAACAAGAAACTCTTTTACTTTTATTAATTTGATCAACAATTGATTTATTTTCAAAATTAGAGACATTATTCCCTGTGGGATCGATATCAGTTTTCTAAAAAAAAACCACTTTATTACTTGCTGATTCATGTACTTGCGAGTTATCAATTTTCACCACAACAGCACTTTGTCAAATATGCATTATTTAGATTGTATTTTAGAGAATATTTGCATTAAACTAGAGCAAGTGTTTTTTTTTTGATAGCTAGAACTTTTAAATTATAAATATTTGCTTAAATATTGGTTGAGGTGAAATTATAAAGATATGCATTACTTAGAATATTATTTGGGCATTTTTTTTTAGATTGAGCATTTCTAGCCTACCTTTTAAATTTTTATTCGCTAGTTCCCTGTTTGAGCCATTTTAGGATGTATTAAAGATGGTAAGTTAGCCTTTTTTGCACCTAACCATATTGACTTACCTTTTATGAACCTAAATATATTTTTCTTTCTCTATAAGAATTATTAAAGAGACCTTCTTTTAAGTTGTTATGAATATATGCTTATTAATTTGTATTTTGTTGAGTAAAGTAGAAAATAATTTAGGGGTAGCAATGATGGTGATTTTTGATGTGGAAAAGAAGTTTGAATAAGGTATGAAAAGAATAATTTGGGGGATAGAATGAAAAAGAAAAAAAAATACATTAATTGAAATAGAAAAAAAAAAAAAAGAGTTGTGAATAAATGATGCGGAACCCCAAGATTAAAGAATCTGAAACCCCAAACATACAAGAAATATTGAACAGTAATTGGAAACAAGAACCCGCCCTACCAAACCCTTAGATAACTTGTATCTAAAAACGTGGATTAGAAGGATAGAGAAAGATAAGAATAATTGCCACAAAGTATTTCTACTTTGATAAGATAATTCAACTCCTAATGCAACAAGAAGAAGAAATTGATTCCTCACCTTGCAAGAACACTCCTGGGAGCAATAGGAAAATTAATTCTCTCAATTGATTAAAAACTCAAATCTCTCTTACAAAAAAATTGATCCCCCTTTATATAAGAACTAGGGTTAGATCAAGAATCAATCTAAACCATTAAATATTAAGAAAGTAATCCTAAGGTTGAAAACTAACCAAAAAAAGGAAAATAGCAAAAATTACAAAACTGCCATTATAATCCAAAAATAGCTAAATTACGAAACTGCCATTATCATTCGAAAATAGCTAAAATTACGAAATTACCATTCTAAGTTGTTTATTTTTAAAATGACGCCGTTTTGTCTCCGCAACTTTCGAGCATCATTACGACTTTCATCCCTTGCTTGGACAACATGCTTAAATCATCATTAGGCCTCGGAAAAGTGTTCAAATCATTTGGAAACTTGAATCGATCTTCATCCATAATTCTTTTCACAAGTCCAAGCATTCCCTCTTTGATCTTCTTAGCTCGAAAACGCATCACTGGTCCACTTGGCAATGTAATGTCTTTATCACGAACATCCATGCTAGAAGAGCGCTCAATGCCCACATCATTCCCTCACTCTTCAAAAAGATTCGTCCTCGAATCTGCATTCATGTCAAAAGGAGAAAGATCAGCAACATTAAATGATGCGGACACATTATACTCACCTGGAAGATCAATCTTGTATGCATTGTCATTGATTCTCTCGAGCACTTGAAAAGGTCCATCACCTCTAGCATCCAACTTAGACTTCCTTTTGTTAGGAAACCTTTCCTTCCTCAAATGTACCTAAACCCAATCACCTGGTTCAAATATCACTTGTTTGCTCCCTTTATTAGCCTTTTGTGCAGTTAAGTTATTCCTCTTTTCAATCTGTAGTCGGGCATTCTCGTTTATAGATTTAACTAAGTCCGCCTTTTTTGTCCATCTAAGTTAGCAAGTTCACTCAAAGGTAAAGGCATCAAATCCAATACAGTTAAAGGATTAAAGCCATATACAATCTCAAATTGTGAAAATCCAGTAGAAGAGTGAATATTACAGTTATAAGCAAATTCAAGAAAAGGCAAACAATCTTCCCAAGATTTTAAGTTCTTACCAACTACAGAACGCAGTAAAGCACCTAAAGTTCTATTCACCACTTTCGTTTGTCCATCGATTTATGGATGACAAGTAGTAGAATACAAAAGCTTAGTACCCAACTTTCCCCACAAAACTTTCCAAAAGTGACTCAGGAACTTGACATCTCTATCCGAGACTATTGTCCTAGGTACCCCATGCAATCTCACTACATCTCTAAAGAATAAGTCAGCTATATTTGTTGCATCATCAGTTTTATGGCAAGCAATGAAGTGCGCCATTTTACTAAATCTATCCACAACAACAAATATACTATCACGACCCTTCCTAGTTCTCGGCAACCCAAGAACAAAATCCATGGAGATATCAACCCATGGTTCCGTTGGCACAGGAAGAGGGGTGTACAAACCATGTGGCATAGACCTAGATTTAGCCTGTCTACATGCAATACATTTAGAACAAATTTTTTCAACATCCCTACGCATATGTGGCCAAAAAAAATGTTCAGATAAAATATCTAAGGTCTTATGCACACCAAAATGCCCCATGAGACCACCACTATGTGACTCTCTAACAAGCAATTCTCTAATCGAACAATTGGGCACACATATCCTATGTCCACGAAACAGAAATCCTTCATGTTTATAGAATTTATGAAAAGCTCCATTTTCACATGCAGCATATATTTCACCAAAATAATCATCACTAGCATACATGTTTTTTATTGTTCAGAACCCAAGAGCTTAGAAGTAAGAGTAGTGATTAAGACATACCTCCGAGACAAAGCATCGGCCACCACATTCTCCTTACCTTGCTTGTAACAAATCACGTACGGAAAGGTCTCTATGAACTCAACCCATCAAGCATGCCTCTTATTGAGCTTTCCTTGACCCTTGATATGCTTCAATGACTCATGATCAGTGTGAATCACAAACTCCTTTGGGAACAAGTAATGCTGCCACACCTCTAAAGCACAGAAAATGGCATACAACTCTTTGTCATACGTCGAGTAGTTGAGTTGAGCTCCATTCAATTTCTCACTAAAATATGCTATGGGACGTTTTTCCTGCAATAAAATAGCACCTATACCAATCCCAGAAGCATCACATTCAATTTCAAAAGTTTTGTCAAAATTAGGTAATACAAGAATATAAGCAGAACATAACTTATCTTTTAGAGTTTGAAAAGCTACCTCTTGGTCCTTACCCCATTTAAACGCTACCTCTTTTTTGACAATCTCATTCAATGGTGCCGCTATGGTAGAAAAGTCCTTCACAAACCTTCTGTAGAACCCAGCTAGTCCATGAAAACTTCATACCTCAGAAACACTCTTAGGTGTGGGCCATTCTCGGATAGCCTTCACCTTTTCCTCATCAACCTCAACACCACGTGCACTCACAACAAAGCCAAGAAATATTAGTCGATCAATGCAAAAAGTACACTTTTTAAGATTGGCAAATAACTTTTCCTCTTTAAGAACTTCTAAAACTGCCCTAACATGCTCTACATGGTCATCTAGATTTTTACTATAAATCAATATGTCATCAAAATAGACAACCACGAATTTCCCTATAAAAGTTCTTAGGATATGGTTCATTAGTCTCATGAAGGTACTAGGAGCATTAGTCAAGCCAAAAGGCATAACTAACCATTCATATAAACCATACTTAGTCCTAAATGCAGTTTTCCATTCATCCCCAGGTTTCATCCTAATTTGGTGGTATCCACTTTGCAAGTCTATTTTAGTGAACACACAAGAACCATGCAATTCATCCACCATGTCATCTAACCTAGGTATAGGGAAACGATACTTTACCGAAATCTTGTTGATGGCTCTGCAATCCACGCACATTCTCCACGTGTCATCCTTCTTAGGAACCAACAACACCGGTACAGCACATGGGCTTAAACTTTCCCGCAGATATCCTAATGCCAATAGCTCTTCCACTTGCCTTTGAAGTTCCTTCGTTTCCTCAGGGTTGCTTCTATATGCCGGTCGGTTTGGAAGGCTCGCTCTAGGCACCAAGTCTATTTGATGTTCAATGCCCCTTATTAGTGGTAATCCTTTGGGCATTTTCCTCTGGGAAAACTTCTTCAAATTCCTTCAACAAAGAAACAAAAACACTAGGCAAACATGGGTTAAGGTTAGCTTTAGAAAAATAAAACTCCCTAAACCTCACGAGAACTAGGGCTCTCTTGCATAAGCATGCTCCTTTTACATCTCTCATTCTTGCATAGAAATTCTTTTTCTTTTCACTCCTCACTTCACTCATGTTTTTCTCACAAGTGTTTTGACTCTCCATTGGGCCTTTATTTTTATTCTTTTCTCTCATGGCCTCTTTTCCCTCATTCTTTTTGTTAGTCTCACTTCCCATATCCTCATTTGTAGGTTTATTCATCTTCAATTGATCAAGGTACACCTCTTTTGAAGATAGAGGTGCTAGGGTGTGCTTCTTTTCCTTGTACTCAAAAGCATACCTATTCCTATGCCTATCATGAACAACTCTTCTATCGAATTGCCATAGCTAACAAAATGTGCCCAGCTTGCATAGGTACTACATCACACACAACCTCATCAACATACTTTCCAATTTCGAAAGCAACCCTCACTTGTTTGGTTACTTTCACTTCCCCACTGTCATTCAACCATTGTAACCTATACGGATTAGGATGCTTCTCACATTTCAAGCCCAATTTCTCTACCAAAGTAGTGCTAGCTACATTGGCACAACTTCCTCCATCCACTATCAAACTACAAATTTTTCCACCTACCATACATCTTGTGTGAAAGATATTCTCCTTTTGCTCTAGACTCTCCTCCTTAACTTTAAGGTTTAAGGCTCGCCTAACAACTAGAGACTCTCTCCTCATAGCATACTCTATGTTCTCCTCATCACTAGAATTATCCTCCAATGGTGGCACCTCGTTATCACTATCATTCTTAGACTCTGAAACAATTTCACTACCTTTCAACAACATAGTCTTCTTATTAGGACATTCAGAAACAATATGTCCTAACCCTTGACATTTAAAACACTTTATCTCCCTATGTCTAGTAGTGGAAGTAAAAGCAAAAGAAGAATTAAGAGTACCTTTAGGTGTGCTAGCACTGTTATCCTTATTCTTGAAATTGAAGCTCTTCTTTTTGTCCTTAGGTTTCTCCCACTTTAAATTCCATTTAGAATTGGAATTTGAGAAGCTTCGAGTAGTCCCTTTTCTTTTAAGTTGCTTTTCCACCTTGATTGCCATATTCACCAAGTCTTCTATCTCTACATATGGATGTAGTTCCACAATGTCGGCAATCTCTCTATTGAGTCCACTTAATAATCAAGCCATGGAAGCCTCTTGTTCCTCATCTATGTTGGCTTGGATTAGGAGCATCTCCATCTCCTTGTGGTACTCTTCTTCGGTCCTTGTTTTGGGAGAGCCGCTTCAACTTTTGGTGTACCTCTCGGTAATAAGAAGATGGTACAAATCTTCTTCTCATCACCCTTTTCATCTCGCCCCAAGTTACAATTGGATCTTCACCATATCTCCTCCTAGTCTACAATAATTGTTCCCACCAAACCAAAGCATAATCGGTAAACTCTACAGCGGCGAGTCTTACCTTCTTCTCATCCGAGTAGTTGTGACAAGCGAAAATTAGTTCAACCTTGCTTTCCCACTCCAAATATACTTCAGCGTCATGTCTCCCTTGAATGGTGGTATTTGCATCTTTATGGAGCTTATGTTGTCGTCCCTCATTTCTCTCGGCTCATGTCTCCTAGCCCTTGTTTCCTCCCTCCTTGGATGTCTCCTCATTGAATGATTTGAGACTTCATCATCCTTGGAAACCGATAGTTCTCTATCTCTAGTCCGCGAACCATCTCTCCTTGGGTTATTTGTGGCAGTCATAGAGATTTCATTTACCTTATCATTTAATTCATCCATCTTCATGTTTAACCTCTGCAATTCTCATGTGAAGGCCTTGTATAAAAGCTTCATGTCCGGTGTCATCTCCTTTTCGTGCTCTTCCTCGGAATGAGCGGCTTTTTTTCCTTCTCTTCTTGACATCTTAGTTTCTACAAGACAAGATTAGTAAAAAGAAAATCCTTACTTCTCTCCCCCACGTGTTTTAGTCTTTTTAATGGTAACTACGCTCGTGTTTCACACAATTTTGGCTTTTACCCTCAATGTGCTCACCACTCAAGCCTTTTACCACTCACAATCTCCAGAATCAAGTTGAACTTTAGAGTTAAACACAACAAATCAAAGAAAGAAAAACAATTATCACAATCTCAAAACCTAACCAAAGAAAGAAAGTAGATCAAAAGAAAAGCAAAAAAATAAGAATTAGAGTAATGGAAAGTAAATATTACCCTAAAGAAGAAGAAAATAAAACAAAATTCAGAATTTTTTTTTTTAGAGATGCCTTGCGGACAGAGCTGCCATGGTGTGACCCAAGGTGCAACCCCAGGCGCTTGTAGTGCGATTAGGGTTTCTCTTTTTTTTGGGAATCAAAGTATTATGAACGAAGAACACAAAGAATTGAAAACAAAGATAGATAAGTACTTATCTCAACCAATGCTCTGATACCAATTGATGCGGAACCCCAAGATTAAAGAATCCGAAACCCCAAACATATAAGAAATATTGAACAGTAATTGGAAACAAGAACCCGCACTACCAAACCCTTAGATAACTTATATCTAAAAACGTGAATTAGAAGGCTAGGGAAAGAGAAGAATAATCGCCACAAAGTATTTTTACTTTGATAAGATAATTCAACTCCTAATGCAACAAGAAGAAGAAATTGATTCCTCACATTGCAAGAACACTTCTGGGAGCAATAGGAAAATTAATTCTCTCAATTGATTAAAAACTCAAATCTCTCTTACAAAAAAATTGATCCCCCTTTATATAAGAACTAGGGTTAGATCAAGAATCAATCTAAACTATTAAATATTAAGAAAATAATCCTAAGGTTGAAAACTAACCCTAAAAACGAAAATAGCAAAAATTACAAAACTGCCATTATAATCCAAAAATAGCTAAATTACGAAACTGCCATTATCATTCGAAAATAGCTAAAATTACGAAATTGCCATTCTAAGTTGTTTATTTTTTAAAATGACGCCGTTTCGTCTCCGCAACTCTCGAGCATCATTACGACTTTCATCCCTTGCTTGGACAACATGCTTAAATCATCATTAGGCTTCGGAAAAGTGTTCAAATCATTTGGAAACTTGAATCGATCTTCATCCATAATTCTTTTCACAAGTCCAAGCATTCCCTCTTTGATCTTCTTAGCTCCAGAACGCGTCACTGGTCCACTTTTCAATGTAATGTCCTTATCACGAACATCCATGCTAGAAGAGCGCTCAATGCCCACATCAATAAAGTTTTGTGAAGTTTGAAGGAAGAGAAGAAGAAAATGATATTTATGAGAAGAAAACAAAAGATCTATAAGCATGTTATTCATTGATGTTTGAGATAAGTTTTCTTTCTTTGACTTTTATTTTCCTATCATTTTCTTTTTTCTAACCCATTACACTTTAGCCTTCACATTGCAAGTCTATAAAGTCCTAATGATTTAAGGGAATGGTTGATCTACATTAGTGGAGAGCAGTTAATAATATCAAGCATATAGTAGTTCATATTCTTATTTACAATCTCTATTTGATGTAAAACTATTCAATTGCATGACATTCAATGTATTATTTAACTTCACACACACATTTTGAAAGCAATCATTATGTTGAATAGAAGATAATGGTATTGAGTTGCATGATTAGTGGAATTACTTTTGAATTGATATGGTTATGCAATCTTTGTGGCACCCCATCAAGGTACATAAGTGTGTTTTTAGAAAATATTTTTCTAGTTCTTTCTTTCTTTTCTAAGGACTAGAAAACTTCAATTTGGGTATAGTTGATAGGCATAAAAAGTTACTATTTTATGACATATTTTATGTTGGATTTTTGCTAGTTTTGAGTTAATTGTTATTGACAATAGTGATTTGTTGTATTTTTCTATTTTTAGATAAAGAAGAACAAAAGATAGAAATTGTGTATTTTCTGCACAACATATATTGTATTTATCATATCTGGAGATACAAATTAAAGTTTAGTGTGATTCTCGTTGCTAATTAGTCCTAACTTATCAGGGATCAATGCGGTAAAATTTTATTGCAATTGGATAAGCCAATCAGTACCAAATTGATTTTGAAGTTAAACATTTTTAGCAGTTGCAACAGACTTACACTTTTGTAGGAAAACTAACATTGGAATGCCTTTTCGGTGTCGAATTTGTGTGTTCAAGATATGCCTAAAATGCTAAGACATATATCTAACTTTTACGAGTCAAATCAGTGAATTAGAAGTTCATTTGGTCTTCCAAAGTGTGATTGGAATCTTCCTTATGGACATAGGAAAAAAATATATAAAAAAAAAGTGTCTTTGCCAACTAAGATGCCACCCAAGTATAGATGACTGTGATTGCTACATCATCACTCTCCAGCCAGAATGATTATTACTGCCACATCACATGCTTACTTGGAAAGTCTCTATTTTAATTGGAGAGAGAAAGTTGGTAAGGAAAAAAGGATACATAGATCCTTTTCCTAATCTTATTGAGAGTGTGACATCATATTTAAGACATAATTTACCTTTACAACCCTACAGACGTTTAGAGAAATATTAAAGAAAAAAAATTTCATCATTATTTTGATTAGATAATACCCTACTACCTTGTAGGATTAGAAGTAGAGTAAGGTTAATACTCTAAGGTTTTTTTTTTTCCTTTCCTTGTAAGTATTTTTTCAACATTCTCTTCCTACAAATACCCTACATCTTACACACATTCTACATCCAATTACTTCCCATTATACACCATTCAAAGCTTCATTCAACACAAGTCTAAAGAGTCTAGAGAAGGATGAGGAATTTCATCCAGCTCTTCAAGAACCATTAGAGGAAGATCAAGAGGGAAATTTTGACCAGCCCTAGATTTGATTTCTTTTCTTTTCCTTTTGTTATTCATAATATATTTTCTTTTAAATTATTGATTACTATTACTTTAACCATGAGTAGCTAAATTTTGATAAGGATTATACTGTAGTCATATTATGAATATTTGGTTTTTAATGCACGATTAGTCTTAATTCATATTGATAGTTAATATTTCATTGTTGATATTAATCATTTCATGAAAATATGAATATTTAATATTATTTTTGCTTAGGGATAAGGAATATAGTATTGTTTGTAATAAAATACATGGTAGACAAGAATATCATCATGCCTAGTGACACCTTAACAAGAACTTATTGAGTTTTCATGTCTTAGGGCTTCAATTAAACTATTTTGTGCTTGCTATATTTCATTGTTGATCTCAATGCTTTCATAAAAAATTGAATGATTCAATATTATATAGGCTTAGGGATAATGATATAGTATTGTTTACAATAAAATATATGATAGATAGAGATATCATCGTGCCTAGTGACACCTAAACAAGAACTTATTAGGTTTGCATGTCTTAAGGCTTTAATTAGACTATATTGTGCTTGCTAGACAAAAATGCATTGAGGATCAATTCTTAGTTAATTTAGGTTAAGAGGAGTTAATTGGTGAAATTATCAAGCATAGAAAATAAATAGGATTAAAGTTGTGAAATCATAATCCTTGTTCCATCATTAATTTGAAATCATTGCTTTCTTTGTTACTTTGCTTATTTTTATTGCTTTCAATTCTAATTTTGCTTTTTAATTTGTTTTCATAAAACCAAGCAACCAATTAATCAATCTTTTACTTTTTTCAATTTAATTAGCAATAGAATTACTAGAGACATTATTTATCGTGAGATTGAAATTAAATTTTCTCTAAAAATTACTTCATTACTTGCTGATTCTTATACTTGCGAGTAATCTAATTTACACCACAACAATGGACACATATTACAAAAAGGAAACTATTACTAAATATAGACCAACAATTACAAGTTATAGACTAATATTACTCAGAACAATTTTACTCAGTATGAACAATGAAGACAACGTTTACATTGTATGGAAAAATATTAGTACTTATAGACTAAAGTTTTATAGACAAATATTACAAAGAATGACAATATTATTAAATATGATCCAATAATTTTCTGGTTACAGACTAATATTACTTATTTTGGACATTATTACTTGTAAAGGAACATATATATATATATATATTACTCGTTTTAGATTCGTATTACTCAATATGAATAAATATTTCCTAATATGAACAATTTTATTTAGTATGACAATCTTACATTTTATAGAAATAAATTATTAATTATACTAGAAAGTTAAAAATTGTATGAACAAATATTATATAAAAGAATATATTATTAATTATAGACCAATATTACCAATATTTATTGAGAAAATTTCATATGCACTTCCTACTTTTTACCCTTATTCCCAGATATTTCAAGTATTTCATACGCATTTCCAGTCGTTAATCAATTTCTATAAAATGGGTAAAATAGTAAAAGATCACTATAAAAAAATCTAAAAATTTAAAAATCTATCGAAAAACATCTAAATATTTATATAATAATAAAAATTTTAAAAATAAGTAAATATTTATATGATAATAAATAAAAATAATAATAAAATTTCTCTCCTCCTCAATTCTCAACCATACCCACAGCCCACAACCGACAGCCCCTTTCGACTTTGTAATCTTCTTCTGCTTTTTTTTTTTTTAAATCCAAAAGCTGATCCACCAAAATTATCCACACGCACAACCCACAAAAATCATCATCATCATCATCATTTTATTCTTCTTCTTATTCTTATATGAAAGAATGCCATGGGTGGAAAAATGTGGTTTTTACTATTTTATTTTCTTTTGCTTCTACTCGCAGATCCACATATCCCTCTTCTTCTTCGCAAATTGGCATAATGTACATCAAGTTTTGGTATATTTTTTTGTGGAATTGTTTTTCCTGTGGGTTTCCTCTTTTTTCTTCTTCGAGTTATTCTATTATTTTTTCTTGCTGGGGTCGAGGAGGTGAACGCGGTCAAGGGGACCACCAACAGGTAAATCTGGCTTTTGTTTTGTTTTTTTTGGTGGGGGAAAAGGTGGAACGGGTGGGTCTGGTTATTTTGTATCTCTTCTCTAGATTAATTTTTCTTTAGTGGTTTGATTGATGTCTTTTCCTTCTCTGGTAAGAAGATGTCGTTATGGTTCATTGTTGTACTGTGGTCATGGACCAATCTCTCTTTGCATGTTGTATGGAGAATATTTTGATTAATTTTTTTTATTCTCTTTCATTTGATTTTGTAGTAAAGAATATTCAATTAAAATTTTAAAAATTTTTTACTGATTTTTTTAATTTAATATATTTTTTTAAATTTTAATAGATATTTATAAAGTTTATAAAAATAGGTTTATTTTTAAATGAATTTTATAATTTTTTTTTAAACGACTTTAAAAACTTTATAATTTTATAAATTTTTTTAACGACTCTTATAAATTATGAACGACTTTTATGTTTAAAAAATTGTATATTTGTTTACATAAGTGTAAAATATCTGTATACAGTTCTATTAATTTTTATTTTAAATAATTTTTAAATAATTATTAATTAATTTTTAAATATAATATAGAAAAATTAACAAAAATATTTATATTTATATTTATATTTTTTTCACATTAATAAATTTAAAAATAATAAAAATAAAAATATATATTTCAAAAATAGTATCTAAAATTTATAATTAATTTCATTTGTTAGTAATTAAAAATATATTAGATATTTTATTTTTCATATCAAGTATAAGTAAATTAACATAAAAAAAAAGTATATATGAAAATAGTCATTTAGACTTTTTTTCAAACTCATTCACAATTTTTTTACATTTTAATATATTTAAATATTAAAAAAATCAAATATTGCATTTTTATAAAAAAATAAAATAAAAATAACTATTAATTATTAGCAAAATTATAATACAGAAAAGAGAAAAGAATTGATACCAATTTTTTATTATTAAACTTCGGTTTCGCAATAGAGAGTAAGGGTGAGCATTTTTTTAAAATATCGACCAAACTAGACCACGCGGTTCAGTCTGGTTTCAGGTTAAATCGGTTGGCCAGTCGGATTTCATTATAAGGTAAATTTTCGATTCGGTTCGGCAGTCAATTAATGTGATATTTACCTGCTAAACCGGCCGAACCGAATCGCATAACACCACAACCTTTAAGATAATGCCACATCACCCCTACAATAAATCTCAGCCTTCCATTTTAATTTTTTCACACTTATCCTTAGTATCTGTATATCTAATATCACTAAGAAGTGATCTCGATCGTCCATCACGATCAAAGAAACCTGATGCGGAACCCCAAGATTAAAGAATCCGAAACCCCAAA